>VYYJ01002265.1:0-22761 GCA_021029165.1 Cyphoderus albinus | reverse complement strand
AAAATATAACCGAGTGAATGAATGAGTTCGATGTGTTTGTGTACAATGCTTCTGTGATGCTATTCGATGGCGCTATACAACTAAAAGACTTTGCGAAAACGAAAGTACGCAGCTCACCATGTGGCATCATGTCTTTAATAGGAACCAATTTTTTCTGAATGTATTTAGGAAGTTTGAACCGTAAATCGAGTTTTTCTTTGGAAAACTGGTTGACTACAGCCGTATCATTCCCATATAACAATCTATAAAAATCGTGCTCGAAAAACGCTACAAGAAACTCGTATCGTTTTATATTACTGGAAGAAGTGGAACTAACCGCTCAAGCCAGATGAGAAAAGACGCATGAGAAAAAAGTAGTTTTTTGTGTTGTTGTTCCGCTGAAGAGTTTGAGTGAGTGAGGCTACGTTGGGAGCGGAGCAACGAAAGTGAGAGACTTTATTCAAGGATTCACTTAAAGTCAGCGCCCATTACATCTCAAGTCAGAACCTTTTCATCCCGTCTGCTGCCTCCAAAGCTGTCTATATCGCGCGAGCCGTCGATCCATTTCCATGAAAATCGTCTAATAGACGAACGAGTGAACGAACTCAGGGAAAACTTAAGAACCGTTCCATGGATGGATAGAAATTGAGTCTTTCTTACTTCTTCATCGGTGAAAGAAAAAAGTTTCGTCTTCGCGGTAGTTGGTTAGTCGGTTTGATATTGTGCAAGGACGCTCACTCTCACACACACATTCTCCAAAAGGAGTTTTTTCGGTTTGTGTATGCATGCATGCATACATGTTTCCAATTCGCTTGCTGTCCGTACTAAAACTAGTTGTGTGTGAAGAAAGTGGTCGAGTTAGTCGGACTGGTGTCTATAAATTGTATTATTATAGAGAAAAGAAAGGGTTCACTTTTTAGTTAATGCAGTTTTCCTTCTGTTACACTTTGTAGCACAACTTCCAAGTACCCGTTTTAAAAACCTGATCAATACTCAACAATGGTGCGTTCCTAGGTTTTTCCTTTTTTCTCTTCTTCCTTTTTTCAAATGTTTACTCGTCATCTTGTACGTTAATGGTTACAAAAGGAGAAAAACTGACTTTCAGTGAAGGATTGAATTAGTGGGAATGGAGTAGTAGTAACCAAGTCATGTTTTCATCTTTCCTCTCCTCTTACTTTTCCAACTCAAGTCAGCGAATTCATTCTTGTATGCTGCTCAATAGAAATAATATAGAGTGAGTGCTGATGCACGCGGATAGAAAACTGTAGCATACGAAAAACATGACTGAGGCAGAGAAAGGAAAAATGTTATCAAACCAATATTGAAATCCTGCTCGATGAACATCGGATATCGCATCTTCAAACCAGCCTTCATATTATAAAATGTCAGTGTTTGTGTTTTGAAGAAACATATACAGTGAAGGCAGCAAGACAGCATGGGATTTTGTAGTTTTGCTCCGTTTTATTAAGAAAAATAAGAGGCAAAGTAGACAAGGCACACACATCTGGAGAAAAGGCTTGACATTCGCATGTGTCATGCACTTTAAGAAAGAAGAAAGCAAAGACAGAAAAGAAGCGATTTCTCAAGCATGCAAAAAAAGAATCGAGCTGGAAGAGGAATGCTTCTATTTCTCTAGTCGGCTTCCTCTCTCCACTTCAGTTTTATAATATGATTGTGTTTTTAGTTTGAGTTTCTAGTATAAAATCCTTGTTGTTGGGATGTTGCTAAACTGTATATTTTCACTTAGAATATAAAAAAGAAAAAATCGTTGGTGATTTGGGCCAAAGCTGATGTTATTACAATATAAAATAATGTACTCGACTACAATTTCTGGATGCATGTATGGTGTGCACATTGAATTGAGTCAAATACGTTTTAGAAATTGACAAAACAATGCTGCTGTGGGAAGTCAGCGAGATATCGTTTTTTCGATGCTGGCTGAACTGAATACCAGACATCTCTCTTCACATCATCTCCTTTTCCTTGTAGCCTGGAATGAAAGTTGGAAAATATAGAATGTAAATGTAGGCCAGTAACTTTCGAGACGGAAAGGCCGGACGGAGACAAAAGTAAAAACAGAAGGGAACTAGTTTGCTTGTATTAATACACTACTCCTTTCTTTGGACAGAAATTGAATATGGTGCTACAGTAAAATTATTTTTTATACTATTTGCGGGTGATATTAACACACTCTAGTTGCAGCGTTTCATAATTTCCATCTGTTCAAGCGGGGCGCTACGCAGAACAAGCTCTTTAAATATTTTAATTGATCTTAGTTCAAAATACATTTTCAAAAGAACCACGCAATCGTTGGTGTTGGAAAATCACAGAAAGTCTAGCTAAATAAACGAAGAAAATTTCACCGTCTATTTTATCGAAACGAATGCATGCATAAGCATTTTTTCAATGGAAAGAAAGTCTGTTTCGTCGTCCACGGAAATGTAAGTAGCAATACTTAAAGCAATAACAAAAAATGTAGACTTGTGGGTGGTTGACGACTAATGCATAAGGCATATCTTTTGGCTGCGTGATAATGCTTCTGGAGCAGACTGGACGTGGATGCTGTGATGTTTTTTCTTCTTTGGTTTTATGCTTCCATACACATGATTCTTTTTAAGGGTGATAGAATAGCCAGTATAAATCTTGGCGAAAGGAGGTTCTCTTGTCTTGAGAAGTTCAAGCAGTGGTATTACTTAGTTATACGTTTTACGATGTAGGACTGCATGGAAGTTCTCGGCACCCGGACCTTCACTTTATTGCCTTTATTGAAATATATTTCTTGTTAATTCTTTTTAGTCCACTTCTTTCGCCTTTTACACACTTTATATCATGTTTACTCTGCACTGTACGACGTGCACGCGCGTTATTTTTAAAAGACGAATGGGATGGTCGCCGTAGCCACTTTCATAAATTCTTGGAGAAAGGAGGCAAATGTATTTTCTCTAGAAATTGTGCAAAGGCGCGCACACATTCGCTGAATGAATAAAAGGTCCAATTTTTATTTCTCTTTCCCAGTCACATGCACTTTCTACGATTTACGAAAGGTATGTGTTCTACGGACGACGAAAAGCTTACTTACATAAACTTACGTAACACATATGCATGCTTACTTGCTCGTCTTACATATCTTTATCCCTTTCAGCCTCTTTTGAAAGTGCAGAAATATTCATTCACGGGAGGCATACAAAGTGGGCCATTTTTACTTAAAATGTGTTTCTGGATTAGTGTGGATGGTGTCAAAAAAGAGCGAGAGGAAAAAAGGGTAAAATACACTTTGTGTATTAAGCTCGTGAAATATGTAGACTCTTTCGGCACACATCTTACTTTTCACACGTCTCTGAACACAAAACTGAAAAAGTGAAAATAAGGCAACGCAAGCAAGAGAAGACAGAAAAAGAAAGCGAAGGAAGCAAATAATAATAATAAAAATTATGTGAAGTCGACGTTTTTCCAGTTTGCCAAAATAACATAACACCAAGATGGCAATGATGGTGACGATGATAGCTTTCACAGTACTCACTTTACTCATTCTCGTTTTATTTACAATTGATAAAGTTCTTTTAGAGACAGCCTATGTATTTCCTGTATTTCAAACCAGACACATTCTATTGAGAATTTTTTTCTAATGCTCTCCAATTTTCCCTCTGCAAATGAGGGCAAGCGGGAAGACTTTCAAGTAAAAAGTGAAATTCACTACTTATAAAGATCTTTGAGTGAAACGTATTAACATTTTTCTCTGCTACTCTTCATACACTGCTGTTTCTGACTTGTGAATTGCTTTATACAACAGCTCCAGAAAACCTCACCAAACCCTCCAACTCACTTTATATTTGCCGAACGATCTGAAAAAGCCTTTCCCTTGTTTCTCTACACTGAATTCTTCTGCAATTTCAAGCGAGGCGAATCGTACAGCAACTGGAATACGTTCGTTGGCTGTCCAATCGATAAAAAGATCGTATTCGATTTGCATTTTTCCCAAATGTAGCATAAACCGTGTGCGTATGCCTTTCTCAAATTGGTATGCCTTTGATAAGTAAAAAGGAACATTCCACGTTTTGGTACACGTACCTACTCAGTTCATTATTTGCATAAGGACGAGCTTGTCTAGGAGGAGAAGGAAAATAAACAGACAGATGCCAATATATGTTGCGAAGAGGGTTACATGTAGGAACCAGACGCACACATTTTTGTACGTAGTTCACATCTACTGTTTAGGAGAATGCACAATGTCACTATTGTGCTCCTCTTTAAGATGAATGTTGCGCAATTTCTTTGATTTCATGCGAATATTCCTCGAGAAATGTTCTTCTCCATTCTTTTGTAGACATTTGCATAATGCTTTGCCTCTTTGCTCCAGAAATGCGACATGTGTAATGCATGCACACATAAAATTGTACGTAAATACATACAATTTTTATTTATCATAACATCCTGTGTGCTTTCTTTTCTTTTCCCTTTTCAAAAAAACGCCTACTTGAACTTTTCCCGGTGGCTGGTTTTCCTCCGCTGAAGAAACAGTCATAAAATATACTCGTCTTCTTTCTTCTTCGGGCAAATATTTTCCGAGTGTTCCTTCATATGTGCTGTCCCAGTTCTGTAGTTTTCGCAATAACTTCGCAAACACAGACAGTAATATTTGTGCATGTTCACTTTCATATTCACTTTTGTTAACTGAGGTCGGAAGGAGGAACGGAAGTTGTATGTTGTTTGTGACGACGTCAGTGATGATTTTTTCGTCCCTAAATATTTCATTGCTGGGCCTCCATTTGTCAAAGCCAGTGTACACGGATCGGAGACAGTTCGGTGCCACAAACCTAGCGAACTTCAAATGTGCTCGACAATCACGAATATATATATCTCGCTGCCATTTTTATTTGAAAAGTCGCCGCTTGACATTAAAGTGAGTGGAGGATATGGGGATGCTGTTTAGTTTCTACAGCTTCTTCCTCTCTCTGTCCATCCTCCAACTTGTCCTTTCGATTGAATTCTTTTTAGTAAAAGGACCCTAAAAGGCGGAAGAATTATTGCTCTCTTTATGATATGATAGATTTTTTATATTCTAATTCGATTGGACTCTCTCACCGCAGTGATTAGGTATACATGGAATGGGGTTTCGTTTCATTTCTGTATTGTAGATGCTTGACTCATGACTATAAGAGATTATTTTTTTCTGAGAAACTTGAGGGTCACACAGGAACAGAGAAAAGTCAAAGTCATTTAGACGTCTCTACATCTTGAGTTTAAGCACCATCTAAGTCAACTCAACAATTTTTTCTCCCTTCGAATAAAGCTGTAAGTTCCAGCCGCTGTTCTTTCTCAGTTATGATGACGATGGACTGTTGTTACTAACAAAGTCTATGAATGCCAAATATGCTTGGTGTGGAGATACGACTGAGTTGGATATTATTAGATACGACATACTACTGAGCTTTCAGCTTCGTGCATAGAATATATGACAGTTTTCTGGTGAAGCTTGAAATGGAAGGGGGTACTAAACGCCCATGAAGTCACATCAAACTAAAAGTTTCGCTAACCAAACGGAGAGAGATTCCAGCTTGGACTCCATCGCTCATGTTTTTGTTTCTTGGTAAGCACGATGTGGTATTCACTTTTTAAAAGCAAACCATTAAATTTACCTCCAGTCTTCTTTCTTTCGCCTCCCTCAATACTCAATTTGTAGCTAGGGCAAGAAGAGTTTGACGTTTATGGCCTTAGTCTCACTTAACTCGTCCGGTTCTCTTTTGAGTGGTGAGAATACAAAACAAATGGAATAACAATATTGTACTTCTTATGCTTTATTGCCTTCTTAAAAATAAGTGACGGGCTCGTAGAAAAAAGGGGGGATGGAAAGAGTTAAGAAAGCTCGAGAAGAATAATAATGGAGAGGGTGAACAAAAGGAGCTACGAGATGTCGAATAATGGACTGCAAATCGAATTGTAAATGCATGTCCAAATGAAAACTCGGGCCATTTTTGTTCGAAAAGTAAACGGCAAACTCTCCACATGCTCGGTTTTTTGAAAGAATAACACGTTAAAAGCCCGTTGTTAAGTTGCAGTTTTTTTAAAACAAGAAAGTACAATAAATGCAAGAAATACACGACAGCGGGGAATCTTGTTCTTAAGACTTGAACGTAAAGAACAACATGGAGGAACTTAAACTGTCGTCACTACTTGGTTTTTGACATGTTACAAGCATTTTCTTCTTCTACTAGAGTAACGCTGAGAGAAAAGGGTGACAGGTAAAGTTTCCAAAATGGAATTCATTTGCCTTTACTTTCGAACACTTTCCCCCTTTCCCTTAACTTTATAGTAATCCTCTCAAGCAGTCAAATTTCACTTTCTGAGGGTTAAAAATGATAATAAAACTACAATTTTGTGATATATGTACACAACGAAGCAAAAGTTGACTGGTTGACATGAAACAACATTTTGCCTTTGTTATTGGATCACACTGCACATTTTCCTTTCTGTCACAAAAGTTTGAGGCAGAAGAAGGTCTCCATTTGTCAAAAGCTTGTCAGGATTTCTTATGCCAAACATTTCCTTAAAATAAATGACAATTTCTCCTTGTAATTTTTAGACGCTCTTCCAATTCTTGAAAGAAAGATAAAATTGAGGATGTTGATGTCAAATAAGTTTCCATTTATGAAAAGTCGTAGATTTTATGCCGTTAGTCTGTATAGTGAAGTGGATATAATTTTCTTAAAGGAGAACCACAGAGGATGATTTTTTTAAACTATATTATCTTGATGGTGAAGAAATTAAATAAACTGAAGATAGTTTTGCTGCACACTAGTTGAATGAATTATAAGGAATTCGTAGCAAGATTTTAGTAATTTTAAATACCACTTTGGGTGTAATAATTGAAATTTAATTGGCAGGTAGACAAAGGAAAGTTTTACTGCTAAGTGCTGTCCAAATCAAAATACAATTACATTTTTTACGCAATAATTGAGATTGCTCATGCTTGTTTAAAAATATATTTCCCCAGAATCTGAGGCTTAGATTATAAGTTTAACATTTTTATTTAACACGTGTGTGTAAAGATAGATTTTTGCTCACATATATTTCTCTAAAACAAATTCAGAGCACACTCAGAACTTCTTCATTTGTGTTTTGCCTCGAACTTGGAAAGTGAAGTATCTAATCTTAAAGACACAGATTCTATTAAGAATCCAACCATATAATCAATGTCATCCACCATAATGTAATACATGTGAGTCACGGTAAAAAAAAGAGTGTGGGCAGGTATGCCACCAAGTAAAAGTGGGGCAACCATATGAAGTTCATCATTATGGGTAAGGAGTGTTATATGCAAGAACCTATTATTTACTTAAAGGTAAATAAAAAATGACATTTATTCATTGACATCTGCCTGTGTGTAATGCATGAAAATGGCAAAATTGCTGTTTTTTGTTTTAAATCAAAACTTTTTTCCCTGTGTAAAATTTCAGTGAGATGGAGTTACGCCAACTCATGCATCGTAGAGATAATATAAGGTTTTAACAGGCGAACGAACAAAATAAGATTCTCTTTACATGAAGTGTACAATATCATTAAAAATTGTCATCGCTTTTCATCATTTTCAGTATCTCATCTTGAAGCCTTTCATCTGCATTTTCCATTTGGTACCTTTGTCCCTTGCTTTTGATCTTTATCTCAGAAACGGTGTTTCTTACATAGTAGTAGGACAATTTTATTTCCTCTGAAAATGTAGAGCAGATGATATAGATGCATACTTATCTTTATGTTATCAAACCACTCCGTATTTTGCAAAATTTATACTATACCTTGTCTTTCGAGGAAAATGGCTACCTCAAGGCTAGATCAATACCAAGAATTTGAGTCTCAGTTCGGGGAAATAGGAGCGAAAAATTATAAGTGAACCCTATGACTCGCTTCTTGTAGAAAATGCGGATATGGTCTGTCACTCTAGCTTATAAGAATTCGTAAGTGTTTTCAAGGTATGCTTCATTTTAATCCTGATATTAGTGAAAGAAGAAAGGTGTTGAACTGCTCAAGCTGCTTTCATTTTAATATCCTGCCCCTTTTCCTTGGCCATAGAAAGGCAGGTCGCTTTGTGGTTTTCTCTTACGTCCCACAGCTTGGCTAAATGGAGGAGTGAAAAAAGAGATGAAGATGTTTTTAATCCTGATAACGCGTCTGTGAAGTCGTTTTTTGCACACACACGTTCATTCATGGCAAAAAAGCTCAACATCGTGGCAGCGTAATATATTTAAGTATATATAAATAAGGTTTACAATGGCCGTCAACCTTCTATCCAGCAAACTAAGAAATGTGCATGAATGTGTGTTTTTAATAACAAAATTGCGTAAAATGTGAATTGGATGTAGCAGACATAAGCACATGTGTACGCGGTAGGATTATTCAAGGGTAACCTCAACCTCATCTTCAGATATGATTGGAGGATGTGGTGATGATGACGGTGCGGCGGTTGTAGTTTCAGCTAGTATAAGAAGCAGCAGTCATGTTTCTCATCGTGTCCTGGTTCCCATTTCATTCACCAAAAAGCTGTAAAAAGGAGTGAGGAAGGAGTATCGCAACACCGTCGACGTCGTTTGTAGTTGTCGTGCGGTAATAATGGCATGTGGTTTTGCGTTTATGGCGCTTCTTGTGCCTCACAAGAAGAAGCGAAAGGAGATGAGCCAAAATGCATTAATAAGTAGGTAGATTCTATTTTACGTGTAGACACGATGTGTACTGTGGCATTGGCACATGCTATTCTGGCGGAGAAAGAGCAAGCCGAAAGTTGATGATGACGCTGATGATCCCACAAATTTTCTCGCACTTCTTGAGCGCTTACTGTTTGATGCGAGCGAACATTATTATTTTGTAGTGGAATGTTGAAATTTACAGATGCACACGAATATTTGGCGAGAAGGAGCTTGCACTGTTGTTAATTATGATGATCAAACCGAATGAATATAAAGCCACAGCCACAACAGTCCTCCATGATCGAGGCTGTGGTTGACCCTTTCATGAAGAGCGGGGTAGACATAGTTCAATGGGTAAAAGCACCATGTGCTTACTTATTGGTGATATGATGACAATATCACAGCTCACTGAGTTTAATTTTAATACTATCTCTTTGAGTGCGACAAAATGGTGTGAAATATATTAGTTCTCAGACCTTTGTGGATATTAATAAAAATGATTGGCAGGGAAGAAATTTATTTGATATTGTACATTGTAAAGATACGTTTATTAAAAAGATACGTTTATGACGATAGATAGATATCACAATCGTCTAATGACAAGAAAACTTATTTTTCTTGACGATTACTTACTAATTTGGCGTATATTTGTATTCTAACAATATATTAAAGCGTCATTAACGAGCAACCCGACAGAAATTGTCAACGTGAACATTTTAGACTGCATTTGAGTAAATTTAAAAAGTTTTCATTTGTAGCTGTAGCTTAATTCTTCACAACAATCTTAACTTTAGTGTTGCATGCTGTTCACTTACGCAGAGCGTAGGTAATCCGATTTTAACAAAATACATTTAGTGATAATAAGGTACACAAACAGTTTCATTTTTATGTCATATGACATACGATCATCGAGGAGGTAAATATTTCACTTGCAAATATGAAAAGGATAGTCTGCACAATATGATGTTTACGAATTGTTACAACAACGCACAACGCGCTCGAAGAATTAGGGAGGATTGGAGATGTACCCGTGGTAAGCGTAGATTGATTTTTCACTTGACTGTGCTTAGCAATTTCGAGAGAACCTGCACTCACCTGAGAGAAAGGTATTAGCTAGCTGCTTGTTTGGTATACTGCTCCAAAAGATAAGACTTTTTTTCATTTCTTAGTGGATTATTATTAAATTATAGCAGGTTGAAAGAGATCGAGGTAAGCTGATAAGATTTCATATCGCCATTTCTAATGCAAACTGTAGCCTATCTTTTCTTTTAATGAAAATAGATGTACTACAACGTACACACTATCTAGGTATTACTTTACATTAGGTAGTATACCATGAGTGTGAATGTCTCTGACTCACTGAAATAATATTATCTTGTAAGAGATGTAACGTATCTGCGAGACAGGCACGCCATAAGTCTACACAGTGATATTTTTCAGTGAAAAATCTACTCTATCAACCTTGCAATTTATACCATAAAACCAATATTCCCGACGAAATCGCGAAGCAAAGTCTTTTCATCTTTTAACTTGATAGAATACTGATAGAGAAAAGAAAGTTTTCTATATATTTGCTTGTTTTCTTGGAAAGTACAAAAGAATGCTTTTCATAGTCGCCCACTTCATAGTTATTTTGGGTATTTTATTATTGCTTTTATCATCATTGGCATCATTTTTCTTTCACTTATTGGTGATATAATGGACATACACTTTTCCAAGATTAAAGCAATTTTTATTGTTTTTTACTGAAAAGCAAGAAGTAACTATTTTTTCACATTTCGCGATTATACTTCAGTTTACGTTGGCATATTTGTGTATCAGTCCAATCCGGCACTAATTGGCAATTTGAGAAGAAACAGGAGAAGGAAAGACGAGTTGACGAGGTTGGTTAGATTATAGCGCGGAGTTGTGCGTATAAAAAGCGAAAAGTGACAAAGATATTGGATCGTGAATCACAGTCACGATGATAATGATAATGATGATGGAGACATATATATTGAACATGTGATCTTAAAAGCTGGCGTAGAAATGGCTTCTTTTTCAGCATTTTTCAAGGAAACGAAACATAATAAAATAACATGTCGAATAAATGGATGTGCTGAATGATTATTGAACGTATGTCTGCTTGAATGGGTAGAAATACGGAGTGCTGTACGGTTTTACCTACATGGAGGATTCGGTGACGATAAAAACAAAAAATATGGGTCCAATTAAGGCTTGTCAGTTGTCGTGTCGTCGTTTTCTACGAGTCACCAATACTAGGTTCATTGATAAAAAGGTTTTAGAGGTAAGTAGACTCTCTCATCAGAGTGAAGTCAAACGGATAAAGAGGCAGATACTTTTTTGTCTGACACCTTTTATATTTTATGAATTGAGAAAATTCGACTTCAGATTGAATTCAGTAGGAGGAAAGCTACATGCTCCGCTTTGCTTTACACATGTCGAAGATGTCGATGTCCCAGGCAATCGTGTTTTGTCAAGAGAAACACACCTCGCATTTACTTTATTTTCTGAAATGAAATGTATATGGAAATAATTAGGTATTTGCATTCATAACTTTTCTCCTCTGACACTGCAGTTCAGCCACTTTTATTCTCCTTTTCTCATTTCTGCTGTATTGTGGTTTTTCCTGACTTTATCTATGGTCCACGATGCCTCTTTATTTATTTTCCTATTAAGAATAAATATTCGCAATAATTTGTATTCTGTCCTCGATTTAATGAAATACACAATGTCTGGACTGTGTTACCATTTGATGCATTTATAAGCTCCTGTACGCCAGTGTACAAGAATCATTAGCGCTCCGGGGCACGCATAACAACATTCGCATCATCAACGTCGTCCACTTCACTCCAACTTGCCGGGGAGGAGGGTGCGCAACTTTTTTTAACTCATTCTTTCTTTCTTCCGAAGACGATCTTCTGCTAATCTACTCATTTCTTGGATAGAAACATCTACGTATTGCATTGCGCTCTCCTAAAACTTCTAATCACTAGTATTGTTTTTAAAATTGGTCCTTACAGTAACAATGAGAGCAATCGAACTAATGCTAGGTTTGCCTTGTTTTTCTTGAGCTTGAGCCGTGATCAGCAGCAGCGGATGAGATGAGATAGGAACGCATGTTAATAACCCATTGAACTGGAAAATCAAGTTTTCACTGTGAATTTTGTGAATTTTTATTTCATCCGTCTTGCTGCTGTTCTTGATAAGTATAAAATTCTATCAAACGTTTGCAATGTGTAAAATATAAAATATAGTTGGTATAAATAGCAAAAAAAAAAAAACTTGCTGGTCATATTGACAATCCCACCATCTGCCATTTTCATCCGCACCGTCAGTCTGGTGAAATATATGAAATACCGACTTGTTTATCTTGTCGTGCATCCTCAAAAGTACTTAAGCATTTCATTAGCCTTTATTTACTACAAGTGATAATAGGAGCTACGCCAAAGGCATATTTGTGACTAATTTCACTGTTCGCTCATTTTATTTTCACTTTTTAACAAAAAGACGCTCCATAAATAATTTTGCAATAATTCTCAAGTGAAGTGAAGGTTAAACACTTTCGTAATTGGTTTCATATGTTACCTGCATTAAAGAAATGTTGAAGCACCAATGATTACCAGAATCACATTAAAATGTTCTGGAATGGCATTTCTACTTTAGTTCTGCTATTAGTAAATCGTGTGACTTTCCATCACTGTCAATTGATCCTTAATTTAAGTGCAAAACAGTTTGTTGTGGAGTGAGACATTATTAATACAGATCTCTGCCATTTGGTGTTATGTTGACAGCCGACTAACCATTTTTATCATTTTTATTTGCCTTAATTACTTTAGTATGAAGAATGACAGTTTTATCTATTCTATTCTCGTACTCACTGGATCGGTTATATATTTAGTGATTTAGTCAAGTCATGTCAGATTTTTACGGTGACCAGCTTAATGGCATTGTTGTGTTGAGAATTGTTCGAGTGACTACTGGTCTTACCAGTGAGAAAGACTAAAATCATTTACACGTTAAACCATGAAACTACGCACTACATTTTCAATTTATCTCAACTGGCATTTGGCATTTGCTTGTGCAAAATACCTACACGTAACCTTTTAAAGATAGCAGAATATGCGAAACGCCATTTCCGATTTCCATAAACATTCATTCCTTTGAGTCATAAAATCACATTAAATCTGGATATTGAACCCTTAAAATAAAAGCCTTAATAAAAAGCCGTTAATAAAAGCTTTGATTCACACGGTAAGATTGTTTTATGAATTCAAATTTGAGACAAGCGTACAATACTGCACTTTTTTATTTGTTTTAATTGGACATCGGAGAATTAACGCCCATTATGTTTTCGTATTAAAATATAATACAATTTAGGTGGATTCAGATTTCTTCCCGTTTCACTTTTATTTTTAGGAATTTATTATTGCACAATTGGAGAATGGAGTTATGTTTCCTTCTATGTCTACGTTCTACGATGCCGCGTCGTCTCATTTTTCTCCAATGTCTTTTGAAGACAGTAAGATTTTTTAATAGACGTGATCTGTTTTCCGTCTGATTTGTTCTGCTGTCGTCATCATCCCATAAATACCCGGTTTTCAGCATTTTTCCCCGAATCGCGTTAGACGTGAAAGCTTAGCATCACTGAAGAAAGGAGTGATAAAAGCTGTGAATGAATGAGCGCTAGCATACATAGGTATTTGGGGTGTCGTACGAATCTGCCACTTTCTCCCGTTCGGCTAAGGTTTGATATGCGTACCACATTTACATTACATTTATTTGTCTGCTAGCCACGCTTTCTTCTGTTCCTGTGTACCTTTCCTGGTTCTTGTGTGGGCGTCGTTGTTGTTGTTGTTTCGAAATAAAGCAGACAAAAGGAACATGACAAGAAAGTGAGCATAAAATCTAATAACTTCCATCACTCGTTGACAATATTCATAGTAACTACAAAAATCCATTACTTACGTAGGTACGTTTGGATAGATGCTTTACTTTCATCCTTTCATGGGTTATATTATTAACGTCGGAATCATGAAATCTCGAGATAACGACTTAATAATAATGTAACTCTATCTCTATGAGCCATTCTTTTTGTCCAAAGTATTTCTTTAGGATCAGGACAAACTTTGAGAAGAGTTCATCCCATTTCTATTCTGTTGAGGATTCGATAGCACTATCACGTGATATGGACTTTCAACACACTGGCATGTGTTGAATTTCTGTTGTCGGTATTAACAATATGCCTTTCTTCATACTGACTGCACCCTGATGTCCGCTGGAGACAACTGGATCTGCCCGCCCACACACACGCGGAGTTAATAAGATTGTGTTTTCTTTTCATATGCTGTTTTGTTTTAAGCTTTGGGATTTGCAAAATTCGGATCTTTAGTTATAAATGTAGACTTGTACGTATAACAAAAGTAGACGCTTGAATGAAGTCTAAACAATGAAATGAAGCATGTTACTAAAGAGCAGTACCGAACGTGAATAATTGGCGACAAACTACATATTTTTTATTCGTCCATAGTGTTAAAGATTCTGTATTGCAAGATATTTTCTTAAGATGATCAGCCAACCAAGAGGAGGTTTAGTTTGAATAGCCGCAAGGCATTCATCAAAATTACTGGCTTCAAAATATTTCCAGTTGAACTGGACATAAGAGAAAAGGCTTTTTCCTGCTGTGATTTTTGCAAGCAAGAGGGATCACCCTATAATATATATTCTTTGGGATCACCATGCGATGTATAAAGGCTGAGTGATTAAATTGGGTATTGCAAAATCTAAACGATAGCTCTGCAGGATGCAAACCATTTCGCTTAAAGAGAAAAGCGTAGTTGATTCAGAGTTTGATGAAGTCGAAAGGAACGGACCTTTTGCTCTTTCTGGTTCGCATCTCAATTTCAGTACACAACAGGTTTAATCAGTCGGATTGTCAAACGTTAAATTTGGCCTCAGCGAAAAGTAACTTGCTCTGTTTATGAAGCCTTGCTTTCACGCTCATCGAACTGGTGAAGCAGAATGATGAATAGCGCATTTAATAAAGTTTCTATAAATAAAGAAATTTGAAGTAGAAACTCGAGATTCCCATTAGCACGATAAACTATAATGTGTATATATGGATGGATAGTGGTTTGTCAATAGCGCGATCAGAGGCGAGTGTTCACATGAAAATGTGTAGGTGAGTATTATCTTGACATCACCTTTCAAGAAAGACATAATACGATGATCATGATAATGACGGAAAATAATACGTAATTGATAAATAAATGCTACAAGCCTGATCAACATGGAACTATAAGAGGGATGAAATGATTATTTTATAGGAAATTTCTTGAAAAAAACTGGATTTAAAACAGCTCCACCAAGAATAAAGAACTGCATCTGGTCTGTTGTTATCATGTCGAATAAGTCAAGTCTACTAAACTTGAACATACTGTAAGTGTAAGTGTATGCAAGTTTATTACTATTTGGCTCTTTCTTCAAACCACTGTAATATATTTTATTGTTATTGCCATGATATTACCTTTTTCGAATTGCCTTCGTTGCATCAGAACGGGCAAAATTCTCTCGCGTTCTTATATTGTGGCTGGACATGAACTGGTTTCTCATTTTTTTCGTTTCGGTTTGAAAAAGCCGAAGTCAACAATTGAAAGCAATATGTCAGCTGCAATACTCTGCTTTTAGCATTTTCTTTAACACTTCTCTTGTCTTTCTCTCTACAATATCCTGAGCTATATGAGTGAATGAACTTTGCACTTACGTAGTGTAGTGAAGTGACTGGCTTGGAAAAAAATATCGAAAAATTATAAAATATTCTAGGCCTAGTCGCTGGATAAGAATTCGCACAAGTCGAAGTGAGTTAGCACGTTGCATGCAAATTGGTGCAGCTGCTTGTTACTCAAGATATTTTCCTCCTTCTTTTTGATACAATGGATCTCTCTTTGTAAGAAAAATGCAAAGAGAAAAAATTAAGTATGTTAAGCCTGCTGGAGAGATATTGGATTTTTTGTTCGCAAAACAGAACAGATCCACTTTTTGTCTAATATACGGCGATTTTGTATACGGTATTGCACTATTACACACTACATGTCGGGAAGACAAATCGAAGGCATTGCTGTACACAATGCTCGAAAATATAAATGTAGTCACATTATTATTTTATTATAAGTGTCATATTAGTCAGCATATTAACAATCCCAGCCCGTGATAAAGCTGGAAAAACGAGCGTTCACCCTCGCTAGCATCTTCAAGTGTTTTTTCACAAATTCAGCCATATTTTTATGTTTATCATTTTTCGCGAAACTACTCCTGCTGAATATTTTTAGTTGAAACTTTCACAACAAGAATAGAAATCACGCACACTGCTTCCAGTTTCCGCTGGAGAACAAAAACGATACTGCCAGGCATAACGTTACACAATGATGATGTAATCCATTGGTTCATTCAGTCGAACTCGTTGTCCGCACGTTTCATCGAAGTACTTAACCTAAAAATATTTACACACGCTATCTTATTCATGCACCTAACTGAGACTCGGCTTTCCCGTCTATCCTTCAAGCCGTTTTCAATGAGATTGGAGAGATGAAGATGTGCGTGCATATTGTAGGCCACATTGTTTTTCGAAAGCGCTACCCTGCTGCAGCAGACGCCTGGAAATGTGTTTTTGCTGTGCCATAATTCCAAAGTGAATGAAAATGAATGAAGAAAGGAGGCTCGTATACAATAGCCACATCATCATCCCCATCATCATTTAATGGAATTATTTAGAGAGCTGGTACCCTGGTCCTCATCCACCTCCTCTATCTTTTCTAGAGTATCTCTTAATTGACGAGGGACATGACATGGCTGGAGCCTAGCCTTGCATTATTCATTTTTAAGCAAGGACAAGCCAAAAACTTTTTTCAGAGGGAAAGGTTGCTTGTCTTGTCTTTTAAATCCGGCACTACGTGAGACTTGAAACTGTCGAGACAAAGTACGAGTAAGTAACAACTTCGCAATATTAGTAGTATTTGTCATTAGTGACAAAAATCAGTGGTGGCACGGCAAGACATGTTGCGATTCAACCTGTGATAATATTTAGCTGCACAAGTTTCGTTCAACTATAACTATAATAACAAGTAGGATGGTAATGTAATATAAAAGTACTTCATTAGGACTTGCCTCCGCACAAATGCTGTCCTAAGTTGAACAAAAGTACGTGAATGTGTATAAAGTTTGATTACGCATATTTTTCTCTTCTTTCTTGACTCTCATTATTATTTGCATAAAAATGTGGCTTGCAGAATTTGGGAGGAATGCAGGGAAGCAGAAGGAAAGTGTACCTTGACTGGAGAGGGGTAGTGTTGTGTGTTAGAACGCCACTATTACGTTCCACCGCTCCTGATATTATTATATCATTTGCCGTCTTTCTCGTTAGATTTCCCATCATATTAAGCTGTTTGTTCAGTTCAAGTTAGAGTAAGGAAGAAGAATGAGGAGAAGGTAACGGATTTATTAAACGGGAGGGACATTATTCGTAAAAGTAGTTGCCTTTCTCTTTCATTCTTACACTTGAAGCTTCGTCTTTTTCTGTTCCCTTTTATCCCTTCTCATCTTCATACAACACATTAGCATGGACTGCTCATAATTTAATTTGGGGAGATTCTCTCGACTGAAACTATAAATTTCACGCTGTTCTCTCACTTGCCGTCCGATTCACACAGTCAGATCCGCGTAGACAAGTCATGCTGCCTTGTCGGGCATGGCTTCGAGCTGGCTGACTCGTGGCTCCTTCCTTCTTTCTCTCTCTTAAGTTACGCTTTAAATGGATTCTAATTTCATCCGTGAGTGACACAACGGGCTCCTTCCTTTTTACTTCTCTCCCGTTTTTCGCAAACTTTTTATGCTGCTCTGCTTGTTTACGCAGTGCACGAGGTAGATTTCAGTTCGCCGTAAAGTTGTGCTGAGAGATTCTCTCCTTTTGAATGTCACCGCAGTGCTGTACCGACTACCGACATGATTTGCCTTTTATATTTCATAAGACACACTCAGTCACACCGACTACCAACAAAAATAAAGAGAAAAATATATACTTTCCACAAACTCGAGCATCAACCTTTTTCTTCAGTTGTTCTTCCTCTTCCTTCGTTGTCGTCGTCTTTCTTCTTCGTTATTATGACTGGAGCTGAGTGGTTGTAGCACTCGAGGCGTTTGAGCCCGGCTTCCGTGACAGTGCAGTGCTTAAAGCGGCATAAATTGTCCCATATTGGCAGCCATAAATTTCAATTGATGACATACGAGCACTTTTGCTGCATTCTAAGCAAGCTAGTTCAACTTGAGCTAGCAACCAACAAAGTTTTAAAAAGGGTAAACCATTTTTGGCACTAAAAGTTGTGCTGCCGTAGTATTATTAGTCAGTCGACGACGCGTCGGTTGACTTTCCCTCTAACCTCTTTCTCAGTTTCTCTTCCATATCTAATAAAAACTTTGTGACTTTTAGCTATTTTATCCATAAAAAGAACCAAGCATCATGACATGAATGAATGAACAAGGAACGTACAAATGACTTGATATTATTAATAGAATCGTAAGATTGTCTAATACTTTGCTATTTCATTATGATGACGGCTTGAAAGAGTGGAGGGGAGCAAACCCTAATTGTCTTCTGCATCTGAAATGATGAATGTAAATAATTTGCATTTTATCTTTCGGAATATTTTAATAATTACAATTTAAAGACTTCTCGCTCCATCGTCTGTTCCCTTCCTTTCTTGCGTGTTTGTGTTACAGTGGTCTTTAAATTATTATATGATTACCGATTAATGCCGATTACACGCTGAACAAAAGTCTCCCGAAACATCTTAATAATACAAACCATTGTACAAAGGTGTAAAATGAAGCTTCAAAGTTTCAAATTTCAGTTGCTCAAAAGTCAAAGCTTTATAACTAGTGACTGTTTGCACCTTTTCACTTTCATTTAAGCTGCATAAAATCTGCCTTTGACTTGTCAAGTCAGAACATAGAACTAAAAACCTGTAATATTTTTTAAACCTTTCCAGTAACAACTTTTATGTCTCCGCTTAACAAGAAAAGCAAAAGTTTCTACTTTATACTGTCGATAATGAAAGGAATGATGACGCATCGTAATATTCTTAGGTGTTTATAGATATAAACAGTGTGATAGTAAAGTTGCATCCTTCTGCTATAATCTTGAAACCGCGGTGAGGATTGTGGACCGAGTTAAGTAGAAAGAAGACCACCTGACACACTGTGTGCCAAGATTCATTTCATTTGTGTCGACGACAGCAGATGGTCAAATTTCATAATCATTTTTTCTCTCTTGTCAGTCTAAGGAAAGAGGTTGCGCGGGACGCTAAAAGTACTATAATAGACGTGAAATAAGAAAAGATTATGATAACAGTTGCGAACTGGAATGAGCTGACAGAATATAATCACTACTACTACTGCACTAAGCTAGTATTTCAATGTGCTGATGCCAAAGGACAACCAACCGAATGAGCTTTCATTTCATCTTGTGTCTATCGTATTAGAGTTAACCATTCTGGTGGTTATGCTGAACTGCTTTGACTCTTAAGTGTATTGCAGTTAATGAGCTGGCGAAAAGTAGACGGGATGTAAGAGAGCTTAGCAGAAAGAAAAAGCAAACACAGCAATATTTACAGATGGCAATACAGAATAAAACGTCTACTTGCACATGTACAAAAATTTGTAGTTGCTGAGCATTGTTGGAAAGATTCTGATCGTAAACAGTGTGGTCAAATATGAAGATGTTGATGAGCCGTGGTACATATGTATATATACAATTTTGAGATGACCAGATGCGAAACGACGGGCGAAAGAAACATCTTTGTAGTGACTCTTGTAGGTCAACAGCGAACAAAGCTTAGCTTTTCACGTTATTTGAGCTGGTCCGCTCCCTCTAATGCCAATAATCTCTCCATCTGAAAGGAAAAGTTTTCAATATATTTTCCTAAAAGACAGCATCGATGCATCGTAAGCTCTCTTCTAGTTGCAACGCAAACGAAACACAAGAGCAAAAACCGTGCATGAGCCATAATAAAAAGTGAGTCAAACTGGTGAATTACAACACAAGTCATCTAGAGTATAATAAATAAAAAATAATAATCATGCTGCAGAGTTTTCTGAAGTGTCTGCTTTTTCCGCACTTCTTCTCTCTTTAAGTTGGCAATAAATTTGAAAAAGAAACAATGTGGCCATATGGGAAGTACACGAGAAACCATAAAAGAAGCTTAAGTCTTGCTTTGTGTGAGTTTGTGCGTGTACTCTACATCATATCGAATAAATATTCGTATTCTACATAAAATGTAAAATGCATTTGTATTGTTGCATGTGATTGTGAGGATGATGACTATTAATTTGATGTTAGGAGAACCAACAACTGCTTGCAATTTCATTTCAAGAGCTTTTATTCTTTATTAAGCATTATCATGAGATGAGTGTTTGCAGAAATTGTAAGTAGTGTGTAGTTGTTTATTTACAATTTGATGAAGAGATAGTTTGATGATACTCGCATTTACGTGAAAAATTACATGTCACGTCATCATGAAACATAGTTTCTAATAGGGATTTCATGTGAAACCGACCGATATGACGGCGATGATGATGCTACTACTTACCTATGTTGTGACGATGATGATTGTGTCTGACACCCATTAGCCACCTATGCATTAACATTATTATGTAGTTTTTGCATACATTATGTACTAAATACTCCTTTGCCCGGCATCAAGTGGCTTCATAAAGTGTGTGAAGTGTCTGTCGTGAATTTTATTTTGTACGAAACTACTGACAGATAGTCTGTTAAAAGCGAGCAAATTTTTATTTAAGTGAAGTGTGTAGTACACACAAGTCAACATACATATTGCCTAGTTAAACTAATGAGTACTTTTTGTTTTCTTTGTACTATACGCAGCGGTGTCTGCTGCTGTGAGAGCAGGCAACGATAAGTGGCTTCTGAAAGGAAAAATATAGAGCTAATTCTAATAAGTAATGGAAGGCTTACAATAACAAGATGACTGGGAATTTTCTCCCTTTGGTTTCTTTCTTCTTCGATCTAGGAATGCTGTTCATAAAAGGTATGTAATTTGACACGATAGTATTGCAGGGGTAGGAGCAACTGAGTGTGATTAAGTTAGGTCTAATGAGAAGATTGAGAATTGTTGGCAATGGCGAGTCCCTTGGGAGAATTTTCTCAGGAGTTGCTCGAGTGTGAAGCAGTAGCAGAGTCAAGTGAAGCTAAAGCCAAAGCCAAGTTGTACAATAAAATGTGGATATGTTTGAGCACGATGGTGGTTTCTAGGATAATGTGTACGGACCTAGTCCTTAAATAGTTTCACACAAGTAAGAATGAGGGAGGACAGAGAGAGAAAGAGACACACATTAAATATGCATGCCGTTTATAGAGAGAAAAGAGATCGGCTCTACTCAGCTAGAGTCACACTATTTTTTGTACATGCAACACTCCAGCAGAGCAGTACAAGAAAGTGTAGCAGTGCAATAATTTTACATTCACTCATTTTATTTCTGTCTTTTTCTTATTATAATTTCTTCTTTCTGAGAAGTACGGCACTTGTTCCCTTTTTTACTGCCGCATGATTTGCTCCTATGCGCACTTCTGTGACTGCTGGGAGCATGTTTGAGTGTTAGTCTAGAGAGAAGCGGTTTTCCTACAGAATTAATGTTAACCAACTTAAGCGGATAGCGTCTTTCTTGTTTCGATAATGCCGAATGCTAAGTCAAGCTGACTGCGAGTCACATTCAAATTTTTTGTAGCTCGAAAGCAAAAGCGTTTTCTACAAAATAATAATATTCGTGGGAGTAATTCTCACTGTGGGGATGTTTGTATGGCTCGCTTGTACCGTGCATAATAAGTGCACACACGCACAAATGGGCCAAGCTGATAAAAAACTTTTGATGGCTCTTCTTGTCCGGACTCTCTGCTTTGAATACGATGCTGGAATTGCTTCTGCTGGAAGACGTTGCATGTATTGTTACAAAACGTGAGTGAAACTGGAACAAGATCCTTTTCCTGTCGTTTTCCTTTTTTGTTCGAGGAGAGTGGTGTGGCGTTGTCCAAAACGAAGACGATACAAACACAATAGAGTTAAGTCATGGTGGACCAGAAAGGAAGAGGGAAGAGGCATATAAAGTGACTACTGAACTGGATATTTATATTGCTTTGCTCTTCTTTTCCACTTACTTTTTCAATGCCCATAAAGCGTGCTGGACCGTGACTTGTGTGTTTGCGGTAGAAAGGATGGATGTTTGTGTATGGGACAGCAACTTTTCCTTTTCCTACGGCTTCCACCAAGAGACGACGAACGAAGTGTAGGAAGAGCGTGACAAAATATGCTTGCTGACCCTCCCAGTCTCCATTTTGCCACTTCATAACTTATTGCTGGGCTTCCTAAAATAAATTTAGATACCTATGCGACTGAACCATTGGATGAAAAATTCGTATCTATGCATCGTATCGCACCTAATGCATTGCGATGGACACACAAAAGTGCAAAACTTCTCACTCCTGACTTCTGCCTTGCCATGCTTTCACTTTCAAAGTCAAAATTGGCTTTTTCCGTTCAAATCCGTAATTTATTAGAAGACTTTTTGTGCATTTTTGGACATTGGCCTTCATTGCGACGACTAAGTACAAAATCATCGCCACGTGTAGGTTTAGGATTGTATTACCCAATGGTAGCAGATTGAAATCAAAGTTTTGGTACTTCATTTTGACCTAGATTTTAATTCACCATAATTTATATACGTAAAATTTGTTCTTGTAATTAACTCTGTATTACACAGTAATAGTATGACAAGATAAGGGGTTTACTTTCAGTGAAAATACTATTGTTTCTTTAATAAACACTAAGCAAACTGAAGAAAATCATACCAGATGGCAAATAAGTGTTGCCGCCGTACAACAACATTTTGAGCAAGTTGTAATATAATTATTGCAAGTATGGGTACCACTACCAGTTTTTTTTAAGGAAAGTGTTCGGGCTATTGAGGCACTGGCCACTGCTTGACACGTGTATGCCTCGATTTCAAATCCAGCTTCATAAAAAGCTTAAGTTATATAATAAAA
>VYYJ01002264.1:0-22763 GCA_021029165.1 Cyphoderus albinus | reverse complement strand
TCGAATTTTTTACTATCCAATGCATTTGAGCTCTTGTGAAGGCCTCTTTTGTCCCGGATAAAGACACGAGTAATAGAATAAAAATTGTTTTCCACAAATATTACTTTTACAAAATTCATTTTTTCTCCTATCGCCTGTACTAAGCACTACGAAAACTGCACTGGTTTCTTTTTTTCTCCTAGCTTTACACAACACATGGTTTCAACTGGTATTTTCGTTTTTTATAAATATAACGAACAAAAACTGTCTAGTCTACTTTGACTTTCAACGTACATTTGTTGAAAGTGCAAGACGTGAAACTTTTAAGAAGCAATGTGAGATAATATGCCTATATAGTTTTCCACCTCCACCTTTTCTCTCGTTACTTGATTACCCTTTGCGCTCTGCATACTTCTCCAATCAATGCTTTCTCCACATTTTTTACTGATGAAACATTTACGACTTGAGTGCAAGTACAGTGCGACCGCTTATTTGAATAACAATTCATATTTTTGCAATATTTTTATACAGTGAGTGTCAAAGTTTTCATACGGCTCATTTCAGCTCAATGTTAAATGGCGTCTTTCAAAAAATTTTCAAAAGTTCGCGGCTGTGGGCAAGATTATTATCTCTGTCGTCCGACGCATTCAACTAATGGGACATTTACTCTCATAAAACAATCTTCACTCTCTCTCAAATTTCTGTAGGGTGGAAAATTTCGAAAAGTGTTCATACGGCTGTTTAACATAGCGAGTATAAGAGATTGCAGTGTGAAGGCTTTTCGAAATCCACCCTACAGAAATTTGAGAGAGAGCGAAGATTGTTTCATGAGAGTAAATTTAATAAATGTCCCATTATAGTTGGACGCCAGAGATAATAATCGTGCGCACAGCCGCGAAATTTTGAGAATTTTTTGCAAGACGACATTTAACATTGGGCTGGAATGAGCCGTATGAAGAGTTTTGGCACTCATTGCACATAAATCTATTTTGCCTCATACTTATATCCTAAATTTTTCACACATTCCTGCAAAAATCACCAAGTTTATGTGGGAGATATTAATGGTCATTTAGAAAAAAAGTTTGGGACAAAATAGATTTATGTATAAAAAGTTTTTCAAACCTCTGTAAGTTTCGTACCAATTTTTATCCGTGTGTATCAATTTCCGACGATTTTGTAATTACTCCAGTTTGATTTACATAGTATATGTAGGAAAGCACATATGCAAATAAAGGTATGAACGACGTGTAGCAGCAATTTTTCTAACCGTCTTATTTTTAAAAAATATGTAGTAGTATCTACTTTACTTAGCATAAATGTACCTACTTAATGTATTATTATCATTGCTCGATAAAGTGAAACATTTTGTTCGTGGCACTAGTTATAGCATCTCTGTTTATTTTCCTTAGGACTTTTCTCTGTGGGGTAAAGCAAATCCCAGTTAGAATAAAGGCATAAAAAATTCTTAAGCTGCCTAGGTTTTACTCCTATGAATTTTTTTCATGTTTTGGAAGTACTTTAATACTGATTCGCCATGGTTTACCATGGTCGCCTATTCTGCTCTGTCTACAAAAGAGAAAAAGTGAATAAAGAAGTCAAATTTTTTTACAGACCCCA
Organism: Cyphoderus albinus; assembly: GCA_021029165.1. Lineage (NCBI taxonomy): Eukaryota > Metazoa > Arthropoda > Collembola > Entomobryomorpha > Paronellidae > Cyphoderus > Cyphoderus albinus. The sequence goes on along the minus strand of VYYJ01002264.1, from coordinate 21,167 downwards.
CTCTGCCCTAAAGTAAAGCTGCAAAGTGTGTAACTCATTAAAGGTTTGAATTATTTGCTCTATTATATGTAGTACTACATTGACTACAAGGAAATAGCTAATTATTTAATAATTAATGTTTAATAATATATGTTGATAAGTCACATTTTCCCCCATTTTAGATACGTCTACAGAGCGAGAAAGGAGAAAAGACAAACAAATGCGTTAAATATTTATAAATGTTTCATCTCACAATAATAATATTAGACATTTTAACTTCTGCTTTCTTTTTCTGTTTGTTAAAATAGATAATTTAAGCGGTAGAGGACGGTGTTCTGAATAATTTTATAGAAATAGAATTCTTTGATTCTTTTGATAAGCCTTCAGAGTAAGTTACACAGGCGCGTTATTTCTCTTTACACTACAAATTGACGCCAACAGTGAGCAATGGGACCGACGTGACAAGGACTGGTTTGGTATTTTACTTTCACTACATACACAAGTCGTGAATAAATAAATTACTCGGGAAATTGTAGCTGATGTATTTTAGGTGTTTATGTTAATTGAAGTATTCAAGCATCACATTGGTAAATATGTACCTGGCTGATTCGAAACAAAACTAAATTCTTAATAACCTGATAAGACCTGATAAGTGCTAATAGCTCCTGGTAGTTGCATAAAAATGTCTACAGACTTTTTAGAATATTTTCTTCATTTTGTTCTACTTCATTTAGAGACAGTTGTGTATAGGTACATATTCCAATTATTATTGATTATTGTATGTGTGTGTAGATTTTAAATATATTTATTACCTCAAATAATTACGCTTCTTATCTTAAATAATTATAGTACATACATATTATTATTACTGTCAATTAGTTATTATGCACGTAGGTACTTATATATGTATATTGTTATGCTTATGTAAGACTGGTGGGCCATACTGTCTGTAGCAAGAAGAATTGCACAGAAACTATCATTTTGACGATCTTTTGCCCAATCAAGATCAAACCCTGCCCGGACCCGTGTTCATCATTAAAAATTTAAATTAAACTAAATATGTAATTATTCTTACTGTAATCACATGGAGGAGCGTTGATTGATGATGATGACACTATTTTCTTGATAATTAAGCCACACTCCCGAAATCAAAGTTGACCTGCCTTGGACTCGTCCATAGACTCCTCCGTTACATGAGCACAGCTTACCTCTGCATCTGGAGTTGATGAGATTCCGGCTGTAGTTTCTGGGGAGGCGGAACTGCCATCGGCTGTTGTTCCAGTGCTGGGGTTGGGGGTGGCTGTTGCAGTTGAGGCTGTACAGTCGCTGGATTCCTCTGAAGTTGGAAACAGTCCCACGGCGTTGGCAAAATCGGCAAAAGAAGTTGGGGCAGAAAACGTAGCCTGATCATAATTGCCCCATTTCTCGTCGTCTCCAGAAGTTGCGTTGTCATTGCTGCCAAAGTCGAAGGCTGCCCATGACGATGTATTGTCCACCTGGACGGACTCCTGACCAGCCCATGGGTTTGCGGTGAAAGTGGATGTCGTGTTGCCGTCACTTCCCGTAATTGAGTCGCCTCCGCCAAGCGTGCCATTCAGGCCAAGCTGACTGAAGCCCAGATCCTGCTCTTCGAGTTGTTTAAAGAAGTTCGTCGAGCCCTGCCATTCTGTAATAAGCAATACCAACAATTCAGTCATAGTCAGTATAAACAAATTTAAAAAAAGACAAAATAGAATAAAATAGGGAGCCTACCAAAATCGTCTCCTTGTCCGAAGCCGATGGAACCAATTTGTCCAGACTCGTAAGGCATTGACTCGGAAACGCCGGTCCCTCCACTCTCCTCATTTCGGTTGAAAGAGGCGTCCTCTTCCTCCTCATCAGCAGAGTTGGAACGTTCAAAACAAAACATTTCAAAAATTGCTTTCGACTTCTCATCATCGTAACGGTCAGTACTGCTGCAACCACCGAATCAATATAAAAACAGGTTTTAATGTAAAGTTCAAATCTATTACTATATATTGTATGTATACTACTTATGACTATATATTAACTTGGCCCTTACCCGTAATTGGTGGAAGAGTCGAAAAAGTCGTTGTTATCGTTTTCTGAGTTTAGGCCCGTTCCGGAAGAGCTCTGTGTTAAAACAAAAAAAGTGTGGCATTAACTAACGAACATAATTAAAAATTAATTCTGATTCTGAAAAGAAAATTTGTAAAGTCAGATACTATCTAGCAAATGGTCATTGTCATTGAGCACTCAATAGACCCAAAAAGAGATACATCATTCTTAAAACTGTACGTGGAATTGTTTACGATTTGTAATAACTTACATCCCAAGTGACGCCAGGATCGGATTCATAGTTGTGGGTGTTGCTCGCCATACTCACACCTGAAGACGGTAGAGCTGCGCCTGCCTGTAAATATTTATAACAATCTTATTACTATGTAATTTTAAAGGATCCTACTCCAGTATGTATATAGTTGCTGCATTAGCTTTTGGATTGACAAATAATTAGTAATTGAATATGATATATAATATGAATCTTGAATTACCAGCAGTTGGGTTGCTGTCTCGTTGTAATTCTTCCACTTTCCGCCATAGAAGTCTTTAAATTTGTTCCTTATTTCGGGCTTCGCTTCGTCCACGTCACCACAAATATCTTTTAACAGTCTCATTCGTCTCCAGACAATCCATCAAAGCGCACGTCATTTTACCAAGGTGTCCTAAATAACCAGCCCTGCAAATTTTTTAAAATTTCACAAAATTCACATTAGCAAAGATTTATAAAGGGGAGCAATGATGAAAGGAAAAGTGGTTAAAGAGCTAGTTATAATATGACGGTGGTAAGGGAGGTAATTGGACGTTAACTTACTTTAGGTTTGCATTTTCGAACGCTTCCAAAATCTTCTCCGGAAAAGCGTAATCAATAAATAGCTACAAAAAAAACAAAGCACCAAATCAATTTCATTCACTTGAATCTTTGTAAATTTGGAATATTTCGGTACTAGTAGTTGAAATACAATATAATGAGGGCTTACGAATTTCGCGCAATTACTTGACCGAGTGATTTTCGTTATTTGAATGACAATTTGACACACGTAGTGGTGAAGGAAATTGTTCCAAGGATGTTCCCACATCAAATCCTACAATAGTAACCAACATTATTAATTCATTCGCATTTTAAGTGGTTTAACTTTGATTTTAGTACTTTTCCTCACTTACCAATAGTTTTTCTTAAAACACCAGTCTGAATCATCGCATCGTTCAGCTCGGCGTCATGGAGCGTGATAATGTGAGCAACAAATTTCACAATGGCAAGTCTTTCCATCCCCAGTGGCTCGTTCAGGACGCCATTTGATAAGCGAATTGGCTGACGTGGAGGGGTCTCGAGGAATCTCATCAGTGTGCTCATCTTATCCAAGAGAGTTTGCCGAACCGAGGTCGGCAGTACCACGTCCTCATTCGTCTCCAGAGAGAAATCAACTTTTCTATAATTAATAATCAAGATGGAACAGAAGATAAAAAACTTACAATCGGAGGTAAAACACATGACTCTAACGCAATTTCCGCAAATCCATTATATATACTAATGAATATGTACACACGAGTATATAAAAGGACAGAGAATTAAAATCGAAAAATGGTATTTAAACAGAAACTGCATTTGGTTTGCCGTGTTTATAGAATTCCTTTTTTCATTTTGTTTAAAAAGAGGGATTTTGGAAATTAAAAATCGAAACATTAAACCCGTAATATATCTCTCCCAAAAAAGCATACCCTTCCTCTACACTGAAGACTATCGCAGTGGTAGTGTGATGTGGCGATGGCAAAAAAGCAACAATTGCGCCACGCGAATAACGAAATAACGGCGGACGGAGGTACTAATCTAATTACTTTCTGTGTGCCTGTCACTGTGTCCCACTCAGAACACCTTGCCAATTTAAATGACAACGCGTATGACAACCTGATGATGCCCACTAACCAGGAACTACTCGCGAAAAGTCTACAGTCTAGAGTAAAGGACATTACTTACTTCCTTTTTTAATACATTTCTTACTTAACAAGTCTGATTTACACTACTGATGTTAAGCATGATATGATGATATGGAGATGTCCTTCCTACACTGTGTGAGTTTCCATACACTCGACACTCACTACCGACCTCACTAATTGTGAATCATCTTTGACTTAACACAGCAAATTTACAATGCGGCGGATGTGTATTGGCTATACGATGCAGACAGACGTAAGAAGAGAGAAAGCTCCTCAAGGAACAGGCGCACTCAGTAAAGGTAAAGTCAAATATAAAAAATGAACAACCAAATAGGGACAAATATATAAAACGAAATCTATATGTCCTCTCAATACAAATCTGCCGTATGTCTATTTTTGCAACTTAATTTGCACTATTCTAACAAGACAAATGACGGAAGCTGTATGCTATAAACTAAACATACCATACATAGTAAGTCATGCAATTCTCACAACCAAATTCGACAATACTTCCAACTCCAAACAGTTTTAGGCCTTAAGCTGTAAACACTGTAGACTGTAGATGTGGATTGCGAGCGAAAATAAATTGTCACTTTTGGAGCTTTCTTTTAGGTAAGTAAATACACATTAAACTCTAAACTTCTGTTATTTTCACTAAAACTTTTTACAAAAAATTACGCGACGTCCATTTCCCCAGCTGCGGAATCCGGATGCTGATCCGTAAAGTAATCTATAATTATAATGGGACTTGAGCAATTTGAAAGGAAAGAAGTAACGTGGAGAACAAGCCAGTCGGATTGGATTAGCCAACGATATTATGTGAAAAGTGCAAGTGGTAAATGTATGTTACACTGCAAAAATTGAAATTGAAGATTGCAAAGCAGAAACCTAAAATGACAGTAGAGTTTGGAAAAAATAATGTAATGCAGACGAAATTCAGTCGTTTTAAAAAAGTGTTTTTTAAAATCGTCACTTGGATTAGAAAAGAAGTTTTAGTTTGAGACATAGTATGTATGTATGAGATTGAAAGAAAAGATATTCCAGTGACTTTCTCACTTTCTGAAACCAAACCATAAGTGTCATGCCATAACCAAATTTGCGGCTAATGCTAATATGTAACTAAAATGCCAGGAAACCCAATAGAAATTATAATAAAATCAAATCAAAGATAGCCTTAACCTTGCAAAAGAAAAATAAGGTTAAAGGTTAACACAATCAAACGTACCACCCAAAAAACTGAAAATTGAAAGAATAATTAGTGTAGTATACAACATCTAGCAAAGCAAAATAAATATTAAACCCAAGCAAACGTAGCGTCATAATTATATAACAAAAACAAAAAGCTACAATCCAACGGGTCTACATAAAAAACTACATTACTTTATTGCAGGTACACACTGTTCGAATTGTGTTAAAACTTCCACGTTTCCTTTTTCTGCGACTTCATCCACTGGTAAGCCAAAGCAGACGCATTCCACCAGGAGACGAGCACCGGATCAAACATTCGATACAGGTGGCGAGCCCTCTGGCACGCTGAGTTGCTGATGATGACTTGACCACACATTATAATGTCTCAAGCACTTATGACCCCTACAAGTTCATTCAACAAATGAATCTACAATCTCAATCTTTAACATCACAAACATTTGCGGTACGCCTGCCTACATCCTGGCACTGGCTATAAAGTATTTAAACTGTTATTTCAAAAACAAAATAAAAAGCTCCCATCCGTGCATTCATATTACAGTGTACTCTATATTCATATTTATAATGTAATCGGGAAACTATTTTGTCAGGTGTATCACATTAAAACTAGAGAAATTGGAAAATTAAACGTTTCTTACGGATTTTGCTTGGTTGGTTTTTTGGCGATTCCAAGCAAGGCGAGGAGTATATCAAGTCCGTAGACAATCGAGCTTTGACTAAGGGTGTCCTCGCCAAAAATCACGTCGAGCAGCCTTTCAAACGTTTTATGACTGAAACCAATTACAATGTACGTTAACCAATGTAGTATATTAAAATTATGAAGTTTGTCATGTTTGTTTGTACCTTTTTAAGGCAATTAGGAAGGGTTCTGATTCGATAGAGCGGTCTTGAGACGGGGAAGACGTTTCATCTTGCAAGGCAAAAAGAAGATCTCCGATTAGTCGGCTTATATTCATGTGAGCTTCTTTGTTGTGCAGTCTGTCCATACTATCCACTAGCTTCATGATAAATTTCTCCCTCACTTCCATCCACTGTAAATATTTGAACAATTTTTGATATAAAATTAAAATTCAATTAATAAAAGATCTCTATATATTTGTAGTTTTTAGTGGAACTGACCTCGTATAAACTAGAGCGCATGTCTTGACCCTCGACTTGCATCACCATTTTGTGAAAGAAATCACAGACAGAAGAGGTTTCTACGTGCTTCAACAACCAATCCAAAAGATTCGCCTCTGACTGGAGATAGCCCATGACTTGAATGAGATTCAGTTGATAAGAGTACCAGTTCTGAAACGACAAATTTTAATTTAGTTAGTCAAATAATATTTGATTGGATTGAAACGAATGAATAATCTAATCATTGAATTGAATTAATACCTGGTCCAGTTTTCTAGCAACCATTTCACCTAACACGCGGCACACGTAGCTGGCAAGAAGAGGGTTGAGGGGTGGGTCGGAGTCCCGGAAGAAATGGAACAATTTCTCCATCATCTGAGGCTCCGCGGCAATCTTCTCAGCAAAACTGATATCGGAAGTCAACACCTCGCATGCTGTATTCGGATATTTGTACTGTAACTGTAAGATAAAATGTAAAAAAACAAACAAATTAATTGCATATAAATTTGCAATGGTTAAATTATTGTTAATTGGATAATTAGTAGTTCACTAATTAGGTAATTACCGAGAGAGGTATATCAGCGGAAGGTACAGTAGTGATGAGATCCAACATATCTCGCAAGCAATCTGGTCGAGTCAAACTGACAGGATAAAAAGAACAATAGAACATTAAGTTAAAATCATAAAATTCAGAATTTTATGCTTAATTAATTGGCGGCAAGTCGCTTGCTTACAATTCGAGGAGCTTTTTATTCATCCCACGAATTTCCATGAGCACCTCATCTTGATCTAGAATCGTTGTTAACGTGCAATCCTGCCAATCAAACCAATAACAAACGATAAAATAATTAGTTACCCACTACCGACACTTTTATTAGTAATAATTTTACTTTTATGGTTTAATGTTTATTGTCTTCAACGTCAACTTACCGGCTGATCCAGCAGATTGTCAATGGCGTTACTATTCGCAGCACTGTGCCAAAACATTTTTGAACTTTTTAAGACTACAAAGTTGAACTTTGACAAAAATAATAATTAAAATCTTCCTCTCTGCTTCTGCTTGCTCAGAGCGATCAGTCTTTTCAATGTTTGATGTTTTCACGGTTTTCTTGCAATTGTCAACTTTTACAACAACGCCCGAAGCGAAGTTTTACATTTTCTGCCTTTGCTTGTGTAATTCTGTGTCACTCCGTCAACTCGCCACCAGTAGCTGCATCACCTGATCAGTTGTCAGTTGGCAACTGTCACCATCAACAAACAAGAGCAAATCGATAACGAAATGTTGATTTGATTATTGTTCAATAAAAACCAGAAAGCTGATCTTGCAATCATTGACAATGACAGCTGATAACAGATGACCTTTGACATCTGATTAAAGATCCGCTGTTACGATGTATACTGATTATAACAACTTCATTTTGATTGATATGGCCATTCGACAATGTAATTTAACCTTGCTAAAGCAATTTTCTTTTATTTTACACTTTTTATAAATATTAATTATTTAGAATCACTGCTTAATTTTTCTATTTAAACTATAGGGGAACACATTCAAGCACCAACAAATAATTAGCAATTACAATTAGGCTTCCTACTAATTTTTTAAAATTGAATTGTTGGTTTACTTTACTTAATGAGAACAAGGAACACAACATGTATAACTTTAATAAGAATAATTTAATTGGTTTTCCCCTTTTAATATCGCTAGCGGAATAGAAATTTAATTTAATTGGACGAGACCAGATAAAAGACAAGAAAACGTGTGGACCAGATTCCTTATTCCCTTGAAAACTTTGAATGGATTTGAATTGAATACAATTTAGTATTACTCATTAACTAATTAATTACTGTGGTTAGTTGGTTGCAAGATAGTAGCGGTGTATTTTTCTAACTCGCAGATAAAAATTAAACTCAGTTCACTCCGTGACCTGGGTGACTGGAATATAACAGATGGTTGTGTTGTTGGACACAGTCTATGTTCGGTCGGATTTCAATTAATTAGAATTATCTAATCACTAAAGTTCACGAACACATTTCTTTCTCGTCTATTAATTATCCGTTTAGTTCTACAATTAGAATTATTGTTAAAGGAAGCCAGAAATGGATGTGTCCGCCCACAACAACGAACGTCTTCTTCGGCTACTGCCGCTGTTGCTGCTGCTGCTCTTGTACAAAAAATCCACGTTGTAAAAATAGTTTGCATTGTCATTTAATTAACTCAGTTGGCCACAAAATATATCAGAGTCATTATCATTCTCATCTCATCTCAAATTGTGTTCATTCTTCAAAATAAAAACAGCCTTTCTCTTTTCATTTTACTCTCTTCTTGTGTCACTTACGAACTCTTAGGCACAGTTCAAGATGATTATTTTTATTTTTACTGTTAATTTAGTTATAAAAATAACTGTGCACTTCAATAAATTTATACAAAAAGGTTCCTGGTGGTATCTATTTAACTGCAGGGAAAAATAGAGACTTAATTTTTCTTTCTTAAATATTCAATTAAATCCTCTTCTAAAATTCTGGTTCTCGAGTCTGCTGCTTGCTGGATGATGCTGGATCAACAGCAAAACTTTCCTCTCAAATAACTCAACTCAAGGTTAATAGGATAGGAGGTGGACGTCCACTTTGCTTTAATCTTCTAATCTTATCCACAGAGCAAGCTATATTTAATTTCATTAATTTTCATCACTCCACTCCAACAACCAACTCATTTACAATTGAAGTCAAGCCAGGTTTGAAGTTTTAGTTTTAATGAACTCACTTCTTTAAAAATAATGCTCAGCACACATTCGCAGACTTTGCATTGCATATTTCATTCAATCGATCGAATATTTGATGTTGGGTTAGATTAGACTAGGAAGTAAGTGACATTAATTAATCAATCAATTAAAAAAGTCCAGGACCAGGGATGGGGCAACAGACAAAAAAAGACAAGTTGAACCGTCAACTGATTTTTTAAAAGTTGTATTATTGAGCGAAATGTTTTATAAAATAAAACTCATTCTCTCAACAGTCTCAACTCATCTGGATTCTGTCTGTCTCCTTTCTTCTATCTTCTAGGCTCTTTCCTTCCAACTCACTTTTTTCTTGCTCCGTCCATACTTTTCCGTAAAATATTTTCTCTCACTGTCTAAAATACAATGTATTGTAACTTACAATTTCTAAGTAAGGAAATATTTTTTTGCGAAACAAAAATAGCAGAAAAACTTATGCTTTTCTATTATAAGATGGAAGTCTGGTCAACTCAAAATTGAGTACTTCAGCCTGGTAAGTCTAGTCTAAGACAGGATCATATTTCAAGTTGTACTTTCTTAAACACCATCACTTTTCTTGACGATGCGATGATTCAAGTCCAATACACAAAACACAATTCAATTATTACAATTCCACTGCTTTCTCTTTGCTTACTTCCAGAGCTCAGTGTTCATCTTCATGTCTGTCTCTGTCTCACTTCTCTTCCTTATTCTTTTTTTTCTGCCAAGTGCCAATGCAATGTAATATAGGTACGTGAGTAACGAGTAAATGGAATAATGGAATGTAAGAAAACAACAGATTTTATATGATCACACAGTCGAACGTGAAAGATGAACACACAGAGACATCAGAAGAGAGATTTCATCCACATCTTTGAAAAAGAAGCATGATCATGGTCGTCATGGCAGGCAGAGGTAGCACTTGAAATCTGAATCTACCACAAAAACTGAAACTCAACTCTGAGACTGACACTGAGCACTGAGACTCGTTTCGTTTCATTTCTATTTTCTTAGCTTTTTTCAGCTTCAGCTTGTTACAGCAAGGCAAGGCAACTACATGGCAAAGAATATTATGAAGATGGACAGGGAAGTGAAAGGGGCAGAAAGTCAAGCATAAAACCAAGAGGGAATGAGGGAAACAAGGAAAAAACGGGGCCTTCAATTCACTTAAAAACTAATCATGAAGTTAGAAAGAAACGAATGTTTATGTTTAATGTTAGTACATATTTACACATTCGGCATTTTGGGTTTTTATGATGCTCAGTCAGAATATTCTGATAGGGAATGCATTGGCTAATTCATGGGGTGTCATAGTCATGGTTCAATTTTCAAGTCATTTCTTTATACTCATTTTTAAGGAATTATGATTGATTCTGGTGTTATGTTGCAAAATTTGCAAATATTGAAGATTTAAGATTTGTATGAGTCGTTCTGCTCTGCTACTCTCTGTTTGCGAATTGCGAACTTCAGCGACAACAAAGATATATCATGGGCCGCCGAGTGTGCTGAGAATGGATGATGGAATGGAGATACTCATTTTCTAGTTCAGAGTCCCCCGATGAGAAAAGTGGACACATCTGATCTGAACTGAACTAAAACAGCTTTTTCATAGTAGACAAGTGTCAAAAAATGTAAACGAGCGATTTGCGGCGAGGGAAAATCCTTGATTATTGTTTAGACAACGTAAGAGTTATTTACAGTAAATACAGTAGTATACACTCACACTGCGGCTGGGTATTAATCTAATTATCACGTTACGTTACATTTTGTTAGTTAGTGTGTTGTTAAAAGAAGTAAAGGAAATGACAACTGGTGGCGTGCAGACGTAAAATGCACCGAATTATATTATTTCGACTGTGTCATCTGGTTTGAGCTGGTGTTAACTTAACAGTTAACTCGTGAAGAAGGATGTCCAAAATTCGAGCATTAAATGAGGACCTGTCATCCAGCGAGTCAGAGGACGAAACAAATCGCAAATTATCGAAAGAGGCACAGGTAAAGTAAATTAGCATTAAATAGTTACAGTTACTAATCAACAATAAATATATCAGGCCACTCTGTCATGAATTATGAATTACAACTAGTGTAACCATTTACCTAAAGAATCATTAATTAATTTGATTTAGGAAGAGCAAGCGAAGTTAAAATATAACCAAGCACTGAAGAACTTGGCGGAAGGAGAGAATAAAACCGCCGTAGAACTGCTAGAGAAATTACTTCACGATCCATGTCTTTACGTAAGTGAAGTGTAGTTTGTAATATTAATCGAACGAAACATGAAATGAAAACATCGTTAAATGTATATAACTAACCATGTAAGTAAAATGACGGTTTTATTTTACGGAGTAGCCGGAAGATGACACGAAACAGTTTTCACCTTTCCAGCAACAGCTTCAGCTGGGTTGCCTTAAATTTCTGGGCCAATTATACCGAGACGGGGAATGTAAAGATTTAAATCGGGCCAAGTTAATGTACGAGCGGGCCCTTTACTTTGACCAAGATGACAACATCAACTTATGGTTAGGACTGGGGAAAATCTGCTATGAGATTGGCGACCTGTACACTGCCAGCACTGCCTTAGACTACACTCTCAAACTCCGACCTTCGAACTGGATTTGTCTGGAACTGTTGATAACCATCAGCTATGCCACACAGGATTACCTCGGCTGCCTCAACTACTGCGCCCATGGACTGACCAGGGACCAGAAATTTGTCAAGGGACTTGTGTTCCGTGACCTGGTGTACAAAGTCGTACCTGAACTAAGAGAAAATGCGGATGAAAAAGTCAAGTACTCCTATGCACTGAAAAGCTCGACAAAATATGTGGAATCCTGGAAGAACATCTACTTGGATGAATTGCGAGGGGTAGAGGCTAGACTGAAGAAGAGGGTCGGTTATTTCCAGCTCCTCATCGAAAAATCGACTCCGAAGTTACAACTGAACCTCAAAACACTTTCACTTGTGGACGTTGTTAAAGAGGTTCTGAGAGCGTATGAGAATTTCTTTCATTCTAAGGTACAACTGACGAGAATTATTTTTCCGCTGTACTTATGTATATTATATACACATACACACACATATAAACACAGTCAATTCAATCATCCTCACATTAAATTTAATTTAATACAAAATCATCTCCCTTTTTAAGGATTTTCATAACGAAGTTGAAGTGACATGGAAACTTCAGGATGCAAATATTGAGTCAGATGATTTCGGTAAACCATCCACAACAGAAGAATCTCAGACTGAAGAAGAATCCCAGTCAGCACAACGACGGGAAAGCGGAAGTCAGAATGATGGGAATGCCATGCTAGTCTCTACGGCTCCAGAGGCTTCCATGCAAATGGACACAAACGACGACAAGGAGAAGAAGTCATCGGAAGAGATGAACTCTGAAAACTCTTTGCCACTGGAGTCGCAGTCGCAGTCTCAGAACACGGAGGGGGAAACCGGCAACAAAAAGAAGAACAGGAAAGACGTGAAATGGTGGCAGATAGAGGGTAAAAGGCGATCTCAACGTGTTCGTGGTCATCTAATGCCGATTTCTCCGGAAAAAGCGAAGAAAGAGAACAGCTTTGCAGACCAGCTCAAAAATCTTATCCCTGCATCGCTCCTGTAAGCCAAATTTAAAATTTTTAACCCCTCTTTATATATTTGGTTACCAATGAACTTGCCAAAAATTCAATGTTTTCGTTTTACATGACTGACATTTTACAGCGGGGATGACGGAACCAGTTGCGAAAGACAATCGGCGAAGGTAACTGAAAAGTCGAGTTGGCAAAAGAAAATGAGTTTGACTTATTTCGGGACCAAAGAAGAAGAGGCACATGTCAAGCAGTTACTTGCGAAATTAAGCGGAAAAACAATGGCCAAAATTGTAATTGAAGCAACCCGTTTTCTTGCGAATACTGTCAGGTGTCCTTGGCCACCAGAACTACAAGAATTGTACCTAATGCTATACAAAAATTATAGGTACATTAATTAATTGCACATAACTCTACTTACTATGTAATTACCAACTAATTTTAAATCAAATCATGTATTTACTTATGTGTCAATCTGGTTTCAGATCTCATGCTTCGTATCCCAATGTTGATCACCTTGATAGTGAGCTTCTCGTTAGAGACGTCTACACGAGTTTAACCTGTGTCGAAATTATGATTGAAAAATACCGAGGTGAATTAAGCGCTGATGATAAACAAATTCAAGATCAACTGCAAAAGGAAGTCTTCTTCATTGACGAGTACTTAAATTGTGAACTGGAGTCTCCGCCACGAGCTTTCAAGATTCGATTAAAATGGCTAACTGCTCGACGTTTGCTACAAATCGCGATTTCGTCTAACGACGAGCAAATCAATTCCTCTGTGTGTTCGTTGCTGGCGGAAATTGAAAGTGATTTAAGAACAAGTCCAATCACGCTGTGGACCGTGAATGAAACGGCGAATTTAATTTGTCTGGAAAGTGTCACGGAGAAGGCAGCCACCATCTCAAAAATGCAGAATAGTCAACTAGTCACTGATCTCTACAACAACGCCCAGTACGATCAATTGATCGAGGTTCTGGAGAAGTGTATCAACTTTGCAGAAATCGAGAAAAGAGACCTCTTAGACATATTTTATTATACAACATCATTATTTCGCACGGGCAAGTCCGACTGCATTCACCAGTGTTTGAACTTGGTCAATAATTCTATTCGGTTTCAAGAAAATGAGATGCTCAACAATAGTTTAGTGCTGCTTGAAGAAATATGGGAGGTGATGCAGGCAAAATTTAGCTTGCAGGACAAACGAACCACAGTGGGCAGTGTGATCAAAATTCTGGTCGCTTGCGAGAGAAAGGCTCCAGTACAGGAGTCAATCGTGACAATTCCATGGTGTATCCTGCACAGTATCATGTTTTCCCTAGAACGTGACGAGCCAGCATTTTACATGGAGGAAGAAACCGTTCCCAACTCGGTCTTACTCTTACAAATGGCTCACGAGTGCATGAGCAGGTCGGACAAGTGCTGCATCGACAACGGGAAACTCATGTTCTACATCATGAAGGCGATTCTCAAAGTGAAGAGATTGGAGGAATATTTTGCCTTCGATGAAACTAAACACTGCATGGAGCAGGCGACATTCTGCTTGTTCTCATTCCCTGGTAAAAAGTCGAAGGCGAAGAATCTGAAGGACCACAACTCGAATGGTATTCCACTGACGTGGGAAATGTGCCCCACTCTGTATCACTGCTACTGTCCCGATGAACTCCCGGAGTTTGATTCGTACGGATCGATCTCGAGCGAAGTGGAGGCGCTTTTCCAACGATTTCTCGAACTCATGCCTAAGGAACTAAAACCCGAGGAGGAATATGAGACTGTCAACGCTGCAATTAGGGATGCCAAACTTCATATTAAAGGGGATCCCCCTGAGACATTTCCCAGGGACTTCTGCGACATTTATTATTTAATTGGAAAGTACAACTTTAAAAATAAGGATTGGCAAATGTCTGTCGAATACTCGACCTGGGATCTGGCAATAAATCCGTCTCGATTTGATTCCTGGGCCGTGATATCCCTGTCTTTGGCTGAGGATATCAACACAACGATCAACACCGCGGATGAAATTGATTTCAAGGATATCGTTAGTCGAGCAAGAACCGCCGCTCACTGTTTCCAGAGTGCGCTGACCCTGGAAGGCTTCAATTTTAAATTAAGAATCGAGTTTGGCTCATTCATTTACGCGATGCACGCGTACTGCTCGAGACTCATGAAACAGCAGGCAGACTCCATGGACATGGAACTCTTCAATGTGATTCAAAAAGCCAAAGATGAATTTCTCCAGGGTGCTTTCCAAAGTTTCAATGTGATTGTGCACAGGAACCTGGACCACACTGAGAAAGGGGATGACGACACGTCCGAAGATGAGCAGTGGATTCATCATTACATGTTGGGAAAAATCAGTGAGAAAATGAGAGAGGATCCGGAGGAATTCCTCAAACAGTACGAATTGGCTGCGAAGTTGTTGCACGACCAGAAAGCTCCATATCCCTCTAAAATGAATTATTATTCACCTCCAGAACTTGCGGTTGAGGCGCTCGAAGTTTATTATAGGTAAAACCTTTATTTTATTGTAAAAACTATCAAGTATAAATATTACGAAGCGGTGCTAAGAAAACTTTGTTTTCCTTTGTAGAATTCACGCCAGCATTTTAAACTTGGTGGAAAGCACGGATTATAGTGAAAAGACGGAAAAGGTTTACGTGGCGTTTATTCGGCGTCAAGCAGAGAGTCCCTTTGCGAAATGTAAGCAAAGCAGAGGGGAAGGAGGAGAGGGAAAGAGGGGCAGGAAGCAGGCGGACGATTCCACGAAGAAACTAAAAAAGGTTGTTAATCCCAATATTTTTTACATTATACAATGACACCAAATGTTTTATATTATTATTAACAAAATTGACTACATGTAAATATGTAGGACATGGCGGAAATTGCGGATATACTAAAAACCTTGGTGAACGAGGCGGAAAAGTTGGTGGACACAAACCCGCAGGCAACGCCGGTGAGCACCACATCTACTAGCTCATCTTCAGAAGAGGAAACCTCGTCAGATTCAGTGGAAACTGAGACAGCCGCTGGAAAGTCTGGCATCACCGGTTTCAGCTTATCCGACTTTCGGAGGCGGCTGGAAGAAAAAGAACAGAAGCAGGCGGCCATTGCATGTAGTCTGCAGGTGGAAGCTGGGCCTCCTCAGCCGCCTTTTCCACCAGCAGAACCAGAACCAGAACCTGAACCCGAAGATATTTTCGCAGGTCTGGACCTGGAGAATAATCATTTCTACAATCACTTCAAAGAAGTGAAATTTGGCGGAGTGATCGCACTCTGCTTAAAGGCCATGGAGGAGTGCATCAGCAGATATACATCTCACTACAAATCGTACTACCGAATAGCTCACAGTTACCGAGTCTTCCTGAATGATGCGGAACGTGCCAAAGAGTATCTCATGGGAAGTGCTAATTTGAGTCAGCGGAAAATCTCTGGACTTTATGGTGAACGCAAAGCCAACAACTTTTTCAATGTGAGTTCCCTCCCCAATGCTGACAGTTGTAATTTAAAATTAGTTAGTGTACTGTGATTCATTAATTATTTTTGTCTTTTTCTTACAGGGCATCTGGAGAAATCCTATTGATGATATTGACCGGCCAGGAAGTTTCTCGTACCACATGAACAAAGCAATGCACTTACTGCTGGACATCCTGACACAACTCAACGACCACCAAATTCTCGCAGATATTGTACTTCACTTAGCAAAGGTACCTGAAAATGAGAAGAAGTATCTGTCTAACCCTGACCGAGAAATGTTCTGCCAACAAGCTTTTAACTGCTGCTCGCAAGCTGTCAACAAAAAATTGCAGAAAACCACCGAGAACTTGCATGAGCTGGGCATTGAGGTTTATGAAACACACCTAAAGTTGCTGAAGCACAGTACAAGGCAGAGTCCAATTCCTGGTTACTTGCATGAAATCTACAAGGCTCATTTGAAATCGCAGGTAAATTTTGAATTTCTACTCTGCTCTATTCTGTTAAATCTAACCACTGATACAAAAAATAAGGCAACCTGAAATATGCATTTTCTTAATTATCAGCAATTCCCTGACGAAGGCGCTACAGTTGACCATGCCATCAGATACTTTGGTCTTCATCACGCTCAAATAAAGGCGGTTCGTGTTGGAGGTAAAGGTCCCGCTGTATCGCAGAACTCCTCGCAAGATCAAAGGAATTGCGCGGACGGCGTTGGTCCCAGAAAAAGAGGAAGAAGAAACCTTCGCCAAACTTCGCAGGAGGGAGCGAATCCAGCCACCTCACAGGATCAGGATATTCTGGACAGTGCCTTGGCATTACAAATCTTTACCTCGTCCACCACAGCCCCATTCCAGTTTGCTGCTACTACCACCACATCCTCCCAGAGCTCCATCTATCCCAAAATGGAAATTGAAGCTGTAGACTCGGTGATTAACCCGCTTTTGAGCTTGAAAACTCCAGAGTTCTCAGATCCTATTCTGAACACTCCTCCTCCTGCACATGACTCAAGCAGAGCTACTAAAACCTCTCTCACATTAATTCGTTCTGGTGATGCCAGCGCTGGGGATTCTCAGAATAAGGTAAAAAAACGAAAAGTACTTAAGTCATAGTTGATTACTGTCACTGGCCAAACCATGGTTATTTACACATTTATATTTGGTGTTTTTGCTCTATAGTTAATTGGTAGCAAAGAGAGCGACAAATCACAGCAGGGACGTGCCACTACTTCAAAGTATCCTCCAGAAGCACCTGTACAGCAGATTCGACTGAACACGTCCCCTTATAAAGCTCAGCAAACGATGGTTGAACGGCCACCAGAATTTTCCTATAATAAACGAAATAGTGAAAGCTCTGCTTCAGCAACAGTTGCTAAAGGCGATCCTCCGATTGCCCATTCACAGAAGCGCTCTCAGACTAAGACCACCACTACACAAGAGGGAGATACTGACGACTGTGAGATTCTGGCTGTGATGGATTTGTCGTCAAAACCGCAAAGACAAGATCGCGATCGGTCGCAAGAGGTGCGAGAGAGACAAGAGGGATTTGCAAAGCGATTGGAAAAGGCAAAGGTACAAGAGGAAGAAAGGCGTCGTACTTTTACCCCAGAATGTGCTGACATTACTGGAGGTGACCGTACGACTAATGAGGGCAGTGTTACGGTAACGGTCGTGAAGAGAGTTGACAGACCACCCCAACAACAAAAAGATTGCACACCAACATCGAGCAACAAAGTGGATCGCTCGAAAACGCCTGTAACATCGCGACCACATACTCCTTCAGAAACTACGAGTGTAATAATAAAACCACAACCTCCCGTCCGGAAAGAGATGACGGCTGGTCAGATTAACATGAGCCTAACGAACTTTTTAAAACACAAATTCCCTCACAGCAGTTCCGCACCAGTTAAAGAACCAATCCCCCCGAAGAAGCCTAAACAAAACGTGGGACGGGAGGATGCATCAGTTTTACAACCGCATCAACCACAGACGTCAACGTCGAAAGAACTCCCGCAGCTAACCCGAAGACCAAAGATTGTACCTGAGAATTTGCAGGTTTCACAAATGCCTACTACTACGCTTGCTCGACCACCCACAAAGCCGAAGGCGAAAGAATATGTGACAGGAACTGCGAATGTATCTGTGTTACAAATGCAGCATGTACCACCACCACCACCAGTGCAGATCTCGGCGAAGAAATTGCTTCAGCAGAACCGACTGCAGAAAGTTGGAGCTGAAAGCACATCCGTTCTACAAATGCATCATTCGCAGAGTAGAACTTTGGAATCTGTGATCAGCCCTCCTGTGCCAAATGAAAAAGACATTGTCAGGTCAAGGCCCAATTTTCCAGTACCACCTACGGAAAGGGACGTTTACATAAGTAGGACGAACTTGGACCATTTACAAAGGGCGAAACCTCAGCAGAAGGAAATTCGTCGTCGTGTCACTGAGACATCGATGGAGCCAGTCCCTGTCCCCAGTTTTCCACCCCGAAAGAGGCCGATGCCGATTGAGACAGTAGTATCGGAAGCTAAAGGACCTTCGACTTCCGCAATCGCGATGCAACGTAATTATTTAGTTTAATTGTTCAGTTCCACCAATTACTCACTTACCAACTCTGTAAATTGAATCTGACAAGCCATGTAATTATTTTTATGTTCGTCTCACAGAACGTTTGCCTAATCAAGAAGTGAGATCTTCCCCTGCGTATCCGTTGCCTCCGAAGAAGAAACACCAAATGATGTTCCAAGCGCATCAGGAACGAATTGCTGCTCCAGATGCACGATCGAACACAGGAAATCAAGAGGTACGTCCAGAGGTTCGCCACGATAAGAATTTCGCTGAGGGACCCGGTGGTGCCTCCAATTCCAAACAGATACTCGACCCAGACGTTGAAGTGATAATAATTGATTAATATTCTCTTACGCTTCGTCAGTAGAATATATTTGCTTATTTATTTTTTTTGCATATGCACATACAGCCTGAAAAATGTTCATTCAAATTATAAAAAGCCTTTTTCAGTAATTGTGAATTTATTAAGTTTGAGACTGGGCAGTATTTCACAGATGATATCATGAACCATTGCTAAATTATCCTAAGTGTACATAAACAGGATGTTTAAAGCCGCGAAGAATTAAGTGTTTTTCAAAGGTCTCAACGTTTTTATATTTTGTTTTTGTCCACCTTTCTTAAGGTATTTATAATAATGTATACGAGTAAATGAAATTAATTCTACCGTCCCAGTCTCATTTTTTATGATTCGTTGATACCTGAACATTTTTTATCCCAGTGTCGATGTCAAAATGCTTTAGCTTTTGTTACTATGTAAAGCAATTGATTAATTAAATGTGCTCAGTATTTGTGTCGTACAATGATGTAGTGTATGTATAACCTAATTATTTTTTAAAGTAGTCATTAAAGCTTTTTTCTTTTTGTTCCTTCGTATCGATTTTATGTCCTCTGCTATTTCTTCTTCTAAATGTGTCTTAGCAAGCTATTTAGCATTGTATATAAATTTATTTAAGTACGTAAGAAAAGGTATATGCTCTGAATCCAAAATTGTTCGTAAATGAAACCGCAGTATTCCATTATATACCATTTTTGTATCATTTTTAATAACCGATAAATGTAAGATATTCAATTTTAGTATTATTTGTGCGATTCCCAGAAAATAATACTGATTTTGTTTTCATTTTTATGTCACAAAGTTTGCAGCTCCCTGTCCCTACTTCCTGTTCGTGTGTTGCGATTTGATTTTTTATTCTTTAGTTTGCCAACTTGATGAACCGTAATTCTATTATAAATGAGATGGTTTAAATATTGTCATTGTGTACCATTTACAGGATATCAGCAATAGTCCACTGGGAGGTTACGTATAAAAATGTACCACAACTTTTCCTTCCACTATTAAATTAATAATAATCTTCAACCACTGTCAATTACCATGATGTAAAACTTTTTATACAGTTTTGTATTGTGACAAAGAAAATAGGAGTGCAAAAGTGTAAAATAAAAAACGTGCCGAAGACATTTCAATTGAGTCGAAATGTTATATTTGCATGATTCTTGATCATCAATTTTATGCAATGGAAACTTACAATGGAAGGATGGGAGAATCCAGCGGGCTCTGCTCAGATCTTGAAAACTATGAAATCCGTAGAACTCGACATGTTCGAATACCAATGTTTCATACAACACTGGAGTATTTCGTTGCTACGCAACTGTCATTACTAGGTGCATATCATTAGCCTTAACTAATAAAATAACCAAATTCAATAGTTCTAGATTTCTTTTTGTGTTGTTATTAAAGTTATTATATACATATTATGAACATGTACCCTCCTTCGGGGGGTTAATTGCCAGCTTTACCGTGAATTTCGTTGCTCGCGCAAGCACATGACTTTCTCCTGTCTTCATTTTCTTCCTTTACGCCATGTAAAATTTTCCATGACCACCGCTGGCAATCATCGCGATCAAAGTTGCCAATTTAACATGTGCATGCATTGCACTTATGTCTCCTCTCAACGCCATGTTAAATTTTCGGTGAACGCCACAGGCAATCATCGCGATAAAATTTACCAAGCGTATGCATTTCAAGCAAGTCTCCCTTTACGCTATGTAAAATTTTCCAATCCAGCGAGGTCAATCGTCGCAATTCAAATTATTAAATACCAAGCACATTTATTCGTCGTATGTCTCCCTTTAGGTCATATATAAAAGTTTCCAAGACAATGATCGCCATCGGATAAGACAATTTTACATGGCGTAAAGGGAGACATTCAATTCAAGCAACACATATGCTTGGTAAGTTTGATTGCGAAGATTGGCTTGGAAAATCTTAGATGCGTAAAGGGAGACATGCAAGTGATTGAAGATTGACCAATCATGACGGCGATCACATGTGGTTGACCAATCAAATCCCGTGATGTGTGCACATATGCATTGCATCCCCGTAGAGTTTCTTGTCCAGACGCCAACATTCGCACCCCATGAGATAACTCATGCATTGGCTAAGGTCCTAGCCCTACTGTATCGACGTCAATCGCTGCAAGGAATCTATGA
>VYYJ01002263.1:0-22764 GCA_021029165.1 Cyphoderus albinus | reverse complement strand
TTATATTTGTTAAATGACTTTTTAACTAGTTTTTAATTTATTTTATCATAACTACACTACGTAATACAAATTTTTGTGGAAGTTTTATTTCCTGGTTATTTTGTCAGCGCGCGCTTTTACATTAATAATAATTATTATTAAGTATTTAGCATTATATTGATTATGTACTTATTAATTATTAACTTTATTCTTATAATTAACTTTAACTAACCGGTAAAGTTATTTTAATAATCTTATTAATATCAATAATTAGATTTGATTATTGATTATTAAAACATATTTTTGTATTACTTAGGCTAGATAATTAAATTTGCATTAATTAAAAATTTTCAGCAGAGAAGACTCGTTAAAAATTGAACCAGTTTTAAAAAAAATCAAAGTGACTGAAAAACGTGTGAATGTAATCTGTAATATTTTATAGTTATCAAAACAATTTCTCTATTTACTATTTACATTGATTTTCACTCAGGTCTTTCCGCTTTCATTTGAAAATTTCTATTTTTTTGCGGGTGTTCCCTAAAAAATGGATTCTCTTAAACATTGATTCAAACTTTAGTAAGTATTTATTAATATTGTAAATAACAAATTTCTAAATTTGTAAGTTATTTCATATTCATTATTTAGACATTTAAATTTTTCCCAGAAACACTTTGGCCTTTTACGAAAAAAACAAGAAGAAAAGTGAAAATTAATCTTGTTTCTGATCTGACAATCTTTGACTGCTTTCACCTTCCTCTCAACTTTCACCGCTGCTTTCTCCTTGTCAATGTGAAAGTGTCTATGAATGTGAGGTTTCAGAGGTTAAGTAAGTAAAGTAAGTGGAAGTTGATTTATCCTTTTGAATCTTAAAAAATGAAGAAAGTAGAGTGAAAATGCTTTCTGACTTTCTAAAAAAAGAGAAAGTAGGAGAAAGTAAAAAAAGGTTTTGAATATCAATTTTGATTGCACACGTAACACGTCATACAAGCGTATCTCACCTCCACATCCCCATCTACGTTGTCATTTATCTTTTCAGTTACTTTCTCTACTTTCTCCATTGCAATGGAGGATTTAAAATGGGGGAAAGGAGTTTTGATGTGATACGTAACATTCATTTTTCCTTTCCCGGAAAGTTATCCGCGATGGATAGATAGACAAGGTGTAAAGTAAAGCCATGCAATCCGTCAACCTGTCAGCGTGTCAACTTCATACACACACTCTCTTACATTTTACTTTCTCCAACTTTCTCCAGGCATAAACTGAAAATACCACAAAGAGATAAACCACACTACCACCACCACCACCAGCAGCAGCAGCATCAGGACCTGAAGTAGTAAAAGCGGCACCAACCACTTTTTTCAAAGACTTTCTCCTACTTTCACTTTGCCTTACAGAAAAATATGGCAGATGCCTGCGAAAAGTGGAATGAAAAGGATTGAGTTTATGAATGTGTTCTTATTTTTGGATCAATCTGCTTTCACTTGGAAATGCCATGCTTTCACTTATTGACAGCTTTCCCCTTATACAATCTCCTCTGGACTTTCACTCTCATGATGATCCTCCAGAGTAGTTCGTGTTGGTTCAGATTATGCCGAGATGATTTTAAAAAAATTGATTATGAAAAGAGAAGAGAAAATTAATGTCTTGTGTTAGCTCGTGCTTTCACTTGTTTTCACTCTGAGAGAGTGAAGCGTAGTTTTGTTAGGTTGTGTTACGCTACTGTGTTTCATTCTTTAATCAATTCTGATTATTACATTTCATAATTAAAACCGTGCAAACGAGCCCATTCTTTGGTAGCTAGACCGAGTGAAAGCATCGGGTGAAAGCTCCGATGATAATGATGATGCCGACGATGAAGTGATGGTGAATCAATTATTTTTTGCAAAACCCAGCTTAATAAAGCTTTGGACTTTCACCGCCTGCCTAGTCAGTACAAAATAGGCTTTTCCCGAATCAAAAAAAAACTTTCACCGGATTACAATTTCCCATTCATTTCATATTTCAAAAATTCCATTTTCCATTGTGCAGTGTAATTAAATTAGTCGAAATGAAAAGTCAATCCGAATCCCACTACCCAATCCTAGAATTAAGCAGAGTACCAACATCTGAAGCTCGATTTCGACTGGAGTGAAAGCATTCAGAATTATAATGATGGTTCATTGCTGATATCCGGCAGCAAAAATTGATCCAATATTTTGGTGACACTATTCACTCTATAAAATTACGAGTTTGACAGTGTGACAGAAATCCGCTTTGATATTTCAAAAAAATAATTAATAAATACGTGACTAATTAACTATTAATATTAATTTTCTCCAGCTTTCTCCAAACTGAGAATAAATGGAAAATATCCGAAAATGTTAGAGAAGAGAGTAAAACAGACTACAGCTACAGTAAGCTAGGAAAGGCACGTTTTCCATTACTCCGCTTTATAAATATGTAGAAGCTTTGATGTTGATTTTGATTATGNGTAGAAGCTTTGATGTTGATTTTGATTATGCTTTATTTGAATTTCCTTGTCTACGTACTACTGGAGTTTTACTGCTTTCTCCATAGATTATTAATGCTGCATGCTACCTTATGTGTGTGCGCACACATGCCTGTAAAACGTAACGAACGCTCAAGAATAACATGATGTTAGTCGAGGGTTAGTGGGCCAAGGTGACTCGTCATCGTCAACATCATTATTATCATGGAGTAGTGGAAAAAGCTAAAAATATTTGCTTTTTCGTTATTATTATCATTCAGCATTATACACTCCATCTAACGTTTTTGCACATGTATCCATATGTAGATTTGCAAAAATTGGCAATAGTATAGTTACTTACTATCAATATCTGGGATGTTTCAACAATATTTTTCAACGAACTTTCACCAGTTTAGATAATTTGCGCGCGTGCATGTCTGGAACCTGGTAATTGGCAATACAAACTTTTGCAGTGAAGCATAGTTTAGATACTATTGTCGAGTTATTTTGGAAACTTAATTTAAAGTGAGGTTTTAATTGAACTTTTTAATGTTTTTCAATCATCGTAATTGTGAACTCCTGGTTTATAATTGCATTTACATATGTACCTGCTACAAATGAAGAAACCCTGGAATTTGGAGAGCTGTATTTTGGAGAAAATTCATTAAAGAGGGTGGTGGACTTACATCAACCTAAATTTTGGAAAGAAGGGGAAAGCAGCTTTGAAGTGTTTGCTTTCTCCGCTTTCTTTTATATAAGTATGCATAATGTATATTAAGCACAATATGCAAATGACATGAAAAGGTCCGTCCCTGCTTAATTCTTCTTGCAGCCATTTACTCATTTTATTGTATTTTGTCTTATTTTCTTTGCTAGCAGGTGAAAGGTTGAGCTTTCTGTGCTAATGTAGCCGTAGCAAACTTTCTTCGATCATTGATGACGAGGATTGAGTCGTGACAATTCAGCATTAACGAACCATTCTAAGCTTGTAGAGTGCCGCGTGTCACGTATGTCTTTTGTAGTTTCTCCGGAGAAAGCAGGAGACAGTCTGGAGAAAGCTGGCTAATATTATGCTAAAATTGTCATTAAACTTCGGCTTCGAGTCTTGTGTCTGTGACATCGTCAATTTTTATTATTGTCGTACTATCTATTTAGTATGTACTTTCTTCTGACTGCTTTCTCCCAGCGTACTCTCGCATAATAAAAAGAAAGCTCAGTCTTCAGAAGAAAGTCCTGCTATCGTCGTGTAACATGATGTGATGTTAATACGCTTCTGCACGCTCTCTAAGCTTTCTCCGAAGCAGAGTGAAAGTCAGTTTCGCTTCGTTAAGGAAGTGAAAGCAAGAGAAAGTCGAGTGGAGAACATTCCAGGTAATTTAAAAGGTAAAAGGATGTCGTAGTGGTTTCGGCTCATGCTCGCACCAAAAAATTGTGAAAGCAGGTGAAAGCCGGTTGGAGAAAATAGTTAGTGAAAGCAAATAATACGTGTACAATGTAGAAAATGTAAATCTTTCATAAAGAAGATAAGACTGATGATATAACGGTTATGAGAGAAAGCTGGAGAAAGTTAAATGCTGCTCTGAGTAATACACTGATATTTATCAATTACTTCAACGGTTATTTTTATATATGGCAGGGCTGTTTGCGCGTTCATGAATTCTTTAGCGTGTAATTTTTCTTCATGAAAGAACGTTTTTGGGTTTCCGGTGAAAGTACAATCTGACATAACGTCGTATGGTACACGGAAACGGCGATTTGAGAAATGATAAATAAACATTTAATATTTTGTTTCGCGTCATGAACCCCTGCGCATTTCGTTTTTGTCTCCTCAAAAATTTTAGAAGAAAGCAGCTGGAAAAAGTCGGAGAAAGTAGCCAGAAAAATCTTTTTGGATGTTGTCTTACTTTCTCTCATTGAACCCAATGATCTATTTAAATAAGCTGAAAATACGGGGTTGACTGAATAATTCAGTGAAAGTTTTTTCCCCGTACTTTCTCCCATCACGGAGAAAGTTTTCGACCAGTGTAAAAGTTAACGTGGCATAAATAACACAGCATATTTTAATCTAACAAGAAGTGACAGGCTGAAACGGAGAAAAGTGAGTTATGGAGAAAGCATAAAAAGAAAGTCAGAAGAGAAAGTAAATTTTTAATGTATTGTTTTATAACTCCTGTATGAACAAGTACCGTTATGTTACCGTTACTGCTACTGTTACCGTTACACTTATTTATAATAGAACAACTTAACTACTTACGTAATTTTGGTTATTTATTTACTTATCTGAGTTTCTTGGAGTCACGTATTGGAAGTGAAAGTCGCTTAAAACTTTCTCCAATCACTTTGCTTAAAACTAAATACCATATTTATTTATTATTTATTCAATAAATGCTGGAAAACCTGGCAAAAATTTCCCCCGATCATGAATTTGTTTTTTAAAACGTAAAAAACTTCCGGAGAAAGCGACAGTTTTTTTCTGGAGAGAGCGAACATGATGATGATGATGAATAAATTTTACTTGGGACGTGTTTCTCTCGTCCCTCCAACTTTGCGAAGCGAAGTGAAAGTTTTGGACGGTGTCCTCTGATATTTGAATTTTTCGCAGTAATTTTTTTTGGAGAAAGTTTGTGTTAGGTACGGTAATTATTCTTAGATAAAGATAAAATATGAGATATGAATATGTTTTGGTTTTTCCTCTCAATTAATTAAGTAAAGTGAAAGTGGTAATTAATTAAGGAATAAAATTAGCTAATTGATAATATTTAAGGTACATACTCATTCATATTAAAATTTATTGTAGTATTTTCTACCTACAGTTAAAAACTTTCACCAAACTTTCACCATGAACATTTTTTGTAATTTCAAGCTAAATTCAAAAATTTTGTTCAGTTTTATTTTACGCGGTGTGGAGGATATTTTTGGGAGGATTTTTTTTTCTGGCTAGAAGCGAACTTTCACCAACTTTCACCGTTTTTTCACAACTTTCTCTAAAAAAAACTGGGGACTTTTAAAGTAGGAGCTCCAGCACTACGGGTTCAGGTGGGAGCCCTACTAACCCCATTTGCTAATGAACGGAAGCGTTAGTCACTCTTGTCACTGCATCATTATTGAAGGGAATGGAACTTTCACTAACGAGTGCGGAACTTTCACTTGGCCCACTTTCACTTCCGGCTAGTCCTGTACTATTATTGTTGTTTCCATTTCTTGGCGGTATGGGAATTCCAGAGGGGATGTTTCTACCTCCGTTTTCATTCCTATGGGGGTGGGGGTTGTTCATCAGATGGTGGGGGAAGTGCAGATAATGTTTATTATTTCCTACGAGTTGTTGCGTGTTTTGACCAGCGCTTCCGGTGCCACATTCACTCTGACTGCGACAATATTTCTGCTGCTGTTGATGCTGTCGATTCGATATGAAATTGGAGTCTTCTAGATTTGCGTTTTGATTTTGGTTTTGATTCGGAATCTGGTAGTCCGGAATTGGCACCGGCTCCAGCTTAGAGCTCGTCATGCTGTCCCTGGAGACCGCGAGAACCCGGGGATATTCATCACTCCCACCACCTCCACCTCCGGTTCCAACATGGTTTCCAATATATCTTGGAGGCACCGTTCCCGCGATATTATTTCCAACAAGGTGATTTTGCAGGTGGATGCTTTCCCTCTTCTGGGAGGATGCTCCAGCCACACCTCCTGGACAACTTTGGTGGTTTGCACAGGTGGCGCTTCCACATCCACAGTAACTCCCGGTTCCCGTTTGTGTCCCTAAAATGTTCATGTTCATACCCTCGTCCACATTCGTGTTGGAAGTGTCTCTCGCCCCCGACATGAGACCCTCCCTCTCGCCACTGTCGTCGTTTGCCGATTCGTACATGGAAGTCAGCCCGATAAGCTCATTCATGGCGGCGGTCCTTCCGGCGTCCTCGCCGTTCAGAAGTTTGATTTTCTCGATCATTTCCTTAATTTCGTATCTGAGTATCGCGATGAAGCAGCCCTTGAGGAACACGATGATGCAGAAGCCGATTACGAAGAGGACGTCTGAGGAGTGCTCCACCCATTCGAGAATCTTGTCGCCGCAGCCGTCCACGTTTTGTTGCATTGTGACGGTGAATGGAAATGGGTGGCTCTTGTGCTGGTGGTGGCGGTGGGGATTTTTAGAACCGGAAGAACTTTCACTAGGCGGGGGTTGTGAGGTACTGGAGAAAGTTGGGTTTGAGGACGGAGAAGATGCGTGTGTTGGGGTGGGTGTGGTTGTGGAAGCGGAGGTGAGTGGTGCTGATGTGGATGTAGTCGTGGAGGTGGGTATGGTTGGGGGTGTGGTACTAGAAAATTCCGAGGAGTCTTCGAAACTGCCACTCCCATGACTCTCCATGGAACTGAGCGGCGCCGACTGGGCGTAACCTGAAGCCTGCGTCCACGTTGACTCTGCCTGTTTCAGGTGGGCGGGTAACACACACACCCCAATGGGCACCGGTGGAGGTCGACCCTGTGGACTTTCGGTGGTCGTTGGCCCATATCTCGACCTATCCGGATTTTGCCCCGGTCCACCCCCGTAGCCGGCCTCTTCCAGGTGTTTGTTTTTTCTCCGGCTGTGCACCCTCCCGCCCATTTGGTTCATCTGGTGGGGTGGAGGTGGTATCGCCGAACCTCCCGCAGAAGAAACTCCACCTCCGGAGGATCCTCCTCCAAAGTAATTCATGGGCGCGGACGCGGACATTTTGTCAGTCATTCGATCACGGTCACGAAGGCGCAGGTCGCTTATGATAAGATTCGCGCTGTCAAAGTACGAAATATTTTTATTACTGGTTAAAGTGTTCACAAAATTCTCCGAGGTTGGAGGAGCTGCACGAGGCTGTGCTTGTGCATGTGGAGGGTTATTAATGAAAACGCGGTTATTCTCATTGTTCGAGTTTTCACTTTCACCACTGCTCACTTTTGAAAAAATTTCACTCTGTTCGGGAGAAAGTTGAAGCTGCTGAGGTGGCAAGTAATAGTATCCACCTTCACCTCCACCTCCAACCCCAAATTGGCCTTGTTGCAAAGACTTCATTGGGTCATTACTGGAACGGTCGACTTTCACTGAGGAGCTCGGGGAACCTCCACCTCCGCGATTTTTGTGGTGCGACGACGAATGCGGATGACGGGGTCCTCCACTGTTGGAGTTGGGGTTTTGGAAGTTTTTCGAACTTCCAGGTACTTCTGAGGAGGATGGAGGTGACTCGGTAGAGGTTGTGATGGGGTTCACAGTGAAAACACAGCAGGTGCTGGGTAACTTGGGAATTGCTTGCTGATTCTGGAGTTGTTCTTGCTGGTGCCGGAGTAAAGGTGCCCAAGTGTCATTTGAAAGGGTCGAGGGGTCAATCATGCCATAGGTTGAGTCTGTAAAATTTTAACGACCAAGATAAATTTAATCAATCTTCAAATGAAAGTAATCAAAAGGTCGAACGTAATCAAACTCAGGATTTCTTTTGTCAAATTTTATCCCACCTTAATTAAATCTATGATTCGATTATTTACATAGTTCCTCGGAATTCTAAATAAATAAGGTAGTTAAGTTGTAGGCATCGGAGACACGACGTGGGAGAAAGTACAAAGGTGAAAGTTAAAAAAAAAGTCGAGAGACTCATAAATAAGTTTGTATCTTTCTCTCACTTTCACTGACTGACTGACTTTCTGTCCGAGTAAACAAGGAAAACAGGACAAAATTATAGATTAGAAAAAACTTTAGGTTTGTAGGAGCCACACTTTCTTCTAGCTCACCACTTTCACCATCATTTACTTTCACTCTGTCCCATTTCCTCATTTTATTTTAGTCTCCGTTTTTAATTTTTGTAGGAAAGTCAGCGTGGAAAAATTGGCTAGGAGAAAGTAAGTGAAAGTTGGAGAAAGCGAGAAAACCATAAAAGTGCTAAAATTGAAGCAGCGTAATATTCAAAAAATATTTCCAACTTTCACCTTACTTTCACTCGGTTTTCTCATTTCGTACCCAGACTTATCCTTGTTTAATATCCTCCTCCTATCGCATCAGATCATCATTACTCCTTGTCTTTAGTCTTAACCCATTAAAAACGCTCCATTTACCCACATAATATATTATTAAAAATGGTTTCGCAAAACATTAGAGATCTCTGGCTAAAAAAACATTACCTTCCGTTGTAAAGCTCCGCCAAGTTAAAAACCCCATCAATCATTTATTTCGCGTTATTCAGCTTTTTTCTTTACTCTAATGAAAAATCCAACAACCTCCCGTAAAGAAAATCCACATCCACCAAAGTGAGAAATTATTACCAGAAAAAACCGAACCCAACCGAACTGAGTGACTGAAAGTGAAAACTCGAGAAATGCTACAGAGAAAGTCTCAGGTTCTTTTAAAGAGAAAAAACCTTTTCTGCTTTCACCTGACTTCAGGTCACTTGTCTTTATGGAAGGCTTTTAAATATTTAGTAGGATCGGACCAAGAAAATAAATTATAGGTAGATATTATAAAATAAAATGGCCCAATTTATGTAAGTTTTATAAATATTTTTTTCGAACGCCGACACATCCTCGTTCATTCATTTATTATCCATTAATTTTATTTTTTTGTGAAACTTCCACGGTGCAAATAAAATTGATAATATGCCGATGTGTCAATAAACGTATGCATTATTAATATTAAGTGACATGTAACCGCCATTTTTTCCATTTTCATAACCGTTAAATTATTATTGCAGTTTTATTTAACTGCTGCTTAATGTATCTATAAGTATGTATTTATGTACGTATAATATTAAAGGGCAAATATCCAATCATATATAAAGTAATTTTCTCTTCCCACCATAAAGAAGTTTTTCTTCGTTCTACGAACTACCGATTTTTATTTGCTTTCACCACCAGTGAAAGTTCAGCACCATCATTGTCATTTTCTTCATCGTTTTTAGTATTATTGGTAATAACAAGCAATAAAAATGAGGGTGGTCGTGGTGGATGGTATCGGTGAAAGCGGCGGTGAACCGGTATTTTGTGGTTGAATGGAGCTCAAATGCTTTCTCCACAATTCCTCCACATGTAGTAGAATACTCTTCTCGTTTTTTGGTGAAATTTGCGAAAAAATGTGAATTGTGAACAACAATGGGGGTCGTCGAGACGTAACGTATTTTTTACTTGCAGAACTTTCTCCAACTTTCACCCGGATGTGTGTGTTCTGTGGGTTACGTACGCACATTGGAGAAAATGGACTTTTATAAAAAAGGAAATAAATGCCGGTATTTCAAGTTGAAGGGAAAGCATTCTCAGAGCAAAAAAATTGTCTGAGCTAAAATTGGGATTTTCGCTAACATTCTTTATTTGGAGAAAGTGGAGAAAGCTCAGGAGAAAAAAGACATTGGCACTGCACCACAAGAAACGATCCCCATACAAGAGAAAAGCCGCGACTTTCACCAATTTTCCAAAATGCTCATTTTTGACTATCCGCGTCGTCCCTGATGATGATGGAGAAAGTAGGTAAAATGTGACTTTATTCTGTCTACTGCCTGGTGAAAGTACGGTACCGGCAGCGAACGTAGTACAATTTTTGTTGTCTCTTACCACTAAATATTCCATTGCATTCCTATCCTTATTTTCTTGTCGCGACGCTCCTCTTTCTCCTGCTTGCTTTCACTCACTGCTTACTTTCACAAGAAGCAAAAGCTAACCATTTGAATAAACCATGCATATTGATCCCCGGGTTTTCTCGGTTGCCTCCTGCTTGTGTGTCTATGTGTGCAAGCTTCCTCTTTGCTTTCTCCCTCGGAGAAAAATTTTTTTTTCTCCCGAAGAAAAAAGAAAGCAGCACATACATAAACCCACATCAGAGAAGTATTTAAGAAAGAAATCTATTTTTATTTGCTCTTTTGTTAACTTTCTTCCTTAAGAAGAGAAAGCAGTGAAAGTGGGAGAAAGCAGGAGAAAACGAAGAGGAGAAAATCATGTGTCTCTTGATGTAAATCCAGCAGAGACCTTTGTTGCAAAAAAACGAAGGAAGAGGCTTACATTTTTATCTGGAGAAAGTAGGAGAAAGCACAAATTTAAAGGGCAATGCAATACATTCCTGAAAATGTTTTATGTATCGTTTCCTTCATCTTCTTCTTCCCAGTTTAAAAAATTGAAGATTCTTTCAACGACATCAGCATCACCGCTGGGAATTAAAAGATGAAAGAGGAAGAGGAGGAAAAGAGAAAGCAGGAGAAAGTGGGGTCGTAGAGTTTTCGATTTTTTTTCGGTGGTTCAAATTGTGGCTTCTACATACATATATAACATACATTCTACCGCCACCGCCATTATCAAACCGCAAAAATGTGGAAAAAGTGAAAGTCAGTTAGGAGAAAGTACGGTGAAGGTAGCCAAGATATATCTATATATTTATATGAGAGTTTTTTGTTTGAATGATCAACCTGAAGGAAAGTAGTCTTTTATTTTTCTAAACTCATGTAAAAGTCATCAGAGAGCGGTGAAAGCGGAATAAAATTGTTTTACTTTCACCACAAAAAAATCTGTGTAGTAAAAAATAAAATTTTAAAATTGCTTCCTATTCTAGATGGAGACTATACACAGACAGAGATTTTTCTTTTTATAAGAGAAAGTTGTGTATCTTCAGTGAGTGAAAGCAGTGAGTAAAAGTACTTGAAGCGGTTTTCTAGATCTCGGAGGGAAAATCAGATTTTTTGATGGACCTTTTTTCGTGTTTGTTTACATTTTTGTTTTCTCTGCAATTCCAAAACAAATCCAGAGGAAGATTATCTGCTTTTGCCTTCTCTGGAGAGAAAGTTTATATTTTGCAGTCGAGTTTTTCCGCTTTGTTGAGAAAGTAAATAGTAGTAGAGGCTAGTAGCATTTACTACGTAGTATATTCAGACATTGAGGTAGATTTTTTACTCCATTTTTCATAGTTGTACGATCTCATTAATATTTGAGTGGAAGACAAACAAGAAAATCGTTGGGTTTGTATAAGGATAAGAATCGGGTTACAAAAACGAAACACTTCAAAATAAACAAGAAAACGGTTACGTACGTATTTCATTTCATTTTCCTTAGTTTCATCATTTTTTTCTGGGAAAAGATTGAAATGTCAGGTTCAGCATAGAAATGAAATGTGAAAATGAAGAATTGCGTATGTACTTACTTAACGTATTAATATTGCAACCAACAATTTAACTTATGTGCAAACACTCAACCAGCAACCTAAGGTTTTTTTTGGTTATTTCAGCTGAGATTCTGATTTATTCATTTGTTCATTTTGTTGGTAATTGTAATATTTCCCGGTTGGTATTTATACAATATTTAGGAACATGTACTCCTTGAACTTTGCTCAAATGAGGGGGTTTACTCAAAATCATACTTTGGAAAACGTGGAGTTCCTTGTTTGAAATATCAATTTAAACAAAATTAAATTTCATTTCAATTTGCTTTCTCTTGCTTTCTGCTGCCCAGTTAAGTAATGAATGCATTACGTGATATAAATGTAGCATGCGAGAAGTGCCAAGTAAGAAAAAAAAAATTTTTCATTTTGCTTCATTCTCCCACTTTCTCCTGGACGTAATGAAATGAAGTTAATTTTCAATGAAATTTGATGAGCTGGCGAATTCGAGCAAAGAGCAGAGCAAAAGAGCAAACAGCAAATGAAAGTCAAGTAGGTAACTCACATTGCTTGCATGCACGCATACATTTACAATTTATTTATTTTCGTTTCATTTCATAAGATTTTTCAACTTGATTTATTTAAGCTAAAAATGTTTTTCAACTTCAACCCAAAATTATGTTTAATTGTTATCGCGTGTGAATTTGTTGCTTAATTAAAAATGATTTAGCTATTTTTGATATTCCACTTTGTGATAGTTCGTATGAGTTTAATCAACTCAAACCAACTGAACTCTATTTATAAAATGGAAAAATAAAATTGCATTTTATTTCAAGATAAATAATTGGTTCTGATTGGCTCTGATCGATTGATTTTTGTACCGTATGTAGATGGTATAAATAGCATTTCTAAAGTTTATTTAACCTGTCCAATTATTTACAATTTTCTGTTGTACTTGGTCTACATAAGTTAATAAGAAATCAGCCAAGTTTAACTGAAGGTGTAAAAGGTCCTTGAGCTTGAGTAGGTTAAACAGCCTATTTGTATGCATTCAACTCCAATTTTCTGTAAATTATATATTAATAAGATTTGGGTTTGGTAGCTAGAAAAAAAGTTGGTCTAAGTAGTTGCATTAAGTACATTATTATTATTACAATCATCAAGCCGAACTGTCTGTGGACAGTCATTTTTTGTTTTTGTTTCTGCCATCGAGTTGCCTCCCAATCCCATAAACTCCCGACTCGATTTATGGCTTTATTATGGTTTAGATGTCATTTTATTTCGTGCTTTTCCCGTGTTATATTTTCAGCTTAGCTTTCTCCTCGTTGAATGACACTTTACGAAAATTACACCATCGTGGCAAAAAAATGTTGCAATTCTTGGAGAACTAACACTATAGAGAGCTATGTGAAGGATAATCGATCCAATTTAAGTGAGCATCGCATCACATCGCATTCCCCAAGCTACATCACATCGCTACACAACTCGTTACTTTCTCCGAGTACGTAAATTGGGAGCTTTAGCAAAGTTGTCAAGTCAAGACGAGCCAAGTCATCCATGACAAACAACACAATAATCATACAACACATTGACATTTCGAAAAGGCGGAGTCCACGATGCGACACTCTACATATACACAATAAAACTACCACTTTTAATATTGGGAGAGCAAGAGAAAGTAGTTTTTGTATAGGTAGGTAATATTAGTATATGACAAAGTATGGCAGCAATTATTTGTTCAGACATGAAAGAAACTCATCGATTTATGCATGTATTCGTTTCTCGATTCCAGTAACGAATACATTGTGTGGTGGTTCAAAAGAAGAATGGAAATGCTTTTCTTTGAAATGAAAATGCTTTCACCTCAGCTCACCTTTGATGAATTAAAGTGAAACACGAAACTTGCTCAAAGTTTTCAATCATATCGAATTCTAGTAACGATGCAGAAATGTCGATGTGAGCGATGTAAAGTACATGGATTTCGATGTGAACGATGTAGCCGATGTTAATAGTGTTTTTTGTTACTTTTTAATATAAATACGTTTCTGCCGCGAAGAGAAAGCCAGGGAAAAGCTTTGAAAATTATGAAAGTTGCA
The DNA here is from genome assembly GCA_021029165.1 of Cyphoderus albinus. NCBI lineage: Eukaryota > Metazoa > Arthropoda > Collembola > Entomobryomorpha > Paronellidae > Cyphoderus > Cyphoderus albinus. Next base: position 9,137 of record VYYJ01002263.1, on the reverse strand, counting down.
AAATAAGAAGAAAATGCTCATTTCGTCTCTGTGGATTTTCACTGTATGTATGTGTGTGTTATTTATGTTTATTTGCCCTGCTTCGCAAAAAAAATTGCTCTAGGGACCAGTAGTGGCCGTGGTCGTGTTGATGAATAAAAATGAATGTTTTATGTGTTTTTCCTGGTGGTGAAGGAAAATAACAAAATGAAAAAATCAATTGCGAAAAAGACTCAAGTTTCACTTCACTTGAGTTGTGTCTCTGTGTAGAAAACTAGGCCAAGACCATGATAAAACAAAGTGACACGAAAATAAGGAAAAACGCTCCATAACATTAAATAAATTCATTCAAAGACCAATGGCAAGTCTATGCAAAAATTTTCTTGGAGAAAGCAGCAAACACCGGAGTGAAAGCAGAAATATAAAAAATCATTTTTGCTATAAACTCATGTTCATTGTAGCAAACTTCCTTCCTTTATCTAACGTAGTCGTTTAACATTTCTTTTTTTTTGTTTCTGAAAAAATATTTAGTGAAAAACGGTGAAAGTCTCTATTATGAGAAAGAGCCCAGTGAAAAGCTTTGATTTTCACATAATGAAGAGTAAACAAGGAAAATAAAATGGAATAAAAAAAATGACGCCGGAATCGGAATTCATTCATTTATTTATTTTGCGAAAATAAAAAACTCAAAACGCTTATCAGAAAGAACGGAAAAGAAAGCAAACTGCTGATTGAAAAGGTTCTATTTCTACATTGTACAGCTTTTTGTGGGTGAAATCAAAATTGAAAAGAAATTTGCACATTTTCACGTCAAAGTATAACAAAGAGGAAAATAAAATCTGCTGAAATTTAAAAACGTTTTGTTTTGTATTTTCACCAGAAATGTTTTCACTGTTTTCACCACTTTCACCATTTTTTTGCTCCGGGTTATTTTCAACGTTTTATTTATTTTTAAACTGCCGTTTACAGTCAATACCAGTTTTAGCTAGGAGAACGCTGTATTCGTAACTGCGCCATTTTAACTATAACTGAAACCGTAACAGTGTAACCAAAGTTAGGTAATCAAACATTAACCCTTATTTCTGTAAACGTTTAACGTAACAAAACCCTTACGTCGAAGCTAGGATTATGTATTAAAGCCTATTATTAATTAACAACGGTTTTCCGTTAATTGTTTTGCTGTTTGTCATCCAATCAATGACGATGACAGAAAATCCTTTGAAATCAAATCTTCGATGGCGATAGTATCATATCACATCATCATCATCGTCGTCGTTGTCATCATCCTACACATCAAGAGACAAGGACAAGATGAAACGTTTTGCGAGTTGATCAAAGCTTTTTAAACCGTTTTTGCTCCTTTCTTCCGAAACACTGATTTCAACAAATCATTCACTTTGCACTTGTATTACTACTCTCTTTTCACTTTCTCCTCATGAGCGCTTTTTCGAAGGAAAAAATTCTGACTATTACAAAATAATTTGTAAGTGCTTGGTAGCTACGATACTCCTACAACCACCACTTTCACTCTATGCACTCGGTGAAAGTTCTATGGTGAAAGCAAAAATTTCTGCTTAGAAAAGCCTACGCTGTAGTATAACATGAGATAATATAAACGTAACACCGTACCACAGTTCTGTTTTCTCTTGTTTGCTTCCCACTTTCACCTTGACCCACATCTGATGAGTTCAGAAGAGTTGGCGAGTGAATGAATAGAGAATCGGATGTGATACGACCCCGCATTTTGCTTTCTCTTTAATTAAATAAAATTATGCAATTTTCTCCTAAAATAAAAGGGTGAAAGCACCACGCTCTACTTTCTCCGCTTTCACCCACTTTCCCCAAAACAAAAATCCCTTAACAATTTGAAAGAGGTGGGAGAAAAATACTGGAAAACCTTTGACTTTGACTAACATTATTTTAAAATAAATCTGGTTCAGGTGAAAGTAATTTAGTTAATTATAATTGAGTAATTACCGTTTAAGCGTTGAAAATCAATGGGTCCTTCAACGCCGCAGCACATGTCGGTGGTCTGAACCCAGTCCCAGACCTCCGTAAAGTCTGGGTCCTTGCCGTAGAGCTGAACCAGCTTTTGTTTCAGCCTGGGTCTAAGACTAGATTTAATATGGTCGAGTCTGAAGGCCCAGACGAGACCGACGAGAATGTCACCAATCATGAGCACGAGCAGTAATGTCCAGTAGGTGTTTAAAAGTCGCTGATTGAGTCTTAGCGCTCCGACGCATCCTATGGCTTGTAAAACACCGCACTGGAGAAGCAGCGCTACGTAGGCATACAAAAACGTCGGCTGGTACAGCTCCACTCCACTGAATAAAAAAATAATAATAAACATTAATTTACAAATTTATTTCAATCTTCATCAAATTAATCTAACCACATTAACATTACATCTCATAATTATACTTAGAAGATAATCAAGGTGAAAGCAGAGCAGGAGAAAGTAATTTATTCAAGAGATTCCAACCAGAATCTATTTCCATCCGCTTTCTCCTACTTTCTCCAGAATCCCTTTTACTTCTTAGAAGATGAAAGTGAAAATTCAAAAGAACAAAGGAAAATAACACAAAGTGAAAATGACATTGCTTTCTCCTTCTTCAGTATCACTTTTAGTCCTGTTTGTCTTTATTTAATGAAGTGCATCAACATCAACTCTGACGTGCATTCAGGAGAAAGCTGGATGGATGGAGACTCTCAATAAAAGCTGAAGCTAAGCTAACCACAAATGACTCTTTTTGTCTTTTGCTTTCTCCAAGAAAGTCGGAGAAAGTTATGAGAAAGTTGTTTAATAAAACAAGAGAAAGCAGAGCGTCAGCGGCGGGTCCGTCTGTAGATCAAATAAAGAAGTGAAAGTTACAATGAAAGGTCTCAGTTTATGTTGCTGTTTACTACATAACAGATTAAGACTTTCTCCGGAATGCTTTCTCCGTTATGAGGAGTGATGCAATATGCAATATGGCCGTTAGAATGATAAAGCATAAAAGGATAAAGGATTTATTATTAAGAAAAGTGGAGAAAGTTTTGCTTTCTCCTCTGGAAAAGACGAAATTTTTTTCCATGTTTTATAATGAATCTCCGCGAAAAAAAAACATGTGCCATTTTTGTTTACACCGCGTAATCATTTCCAGACAGACGTTTCTCCTTTATGCATTATTATTTTTCTCTCAAGTCTCGTCTCGAGAGATTCGCTAGAGTGGGCGACTTTTCTATATCATTTCTTTGGTAGAACAAGTGAAAGTTTTTAATGGAGAAAGTAAAGTGTCATTTTCTTCCAGTGGCTTAGCTGGAGCTGGTAGAGACGTTGTCCCCTTTTCTGGGGACATTTTTTGATGCGGCTGGCTGACTTGATTCTCTTTGATTCTGTCGTATGTCTGGTTTGAGTGAAAGCAGTCTTAGGTTTAATTGACCTTGACTAGTAAAAAGAAAAAGGGAAGCCGGAGGAAAAGAAAATGAGACTTGTTAATTTTCACTCATATTAAAATTTAAAATGTGGGCGTATTAAAAGTCATATGTCACACCATACGAGTGAAAGTCGGTCGCCAGGAGAAAGTCAAAAAACGCATTGTAAAAATAGTACCACTTGAGTCAGCCACGACCATATTGAGTTGGTTATGCTATGTAAGTGTAAGTTACAAGTCCGCCCTTGTTCAACAAAAAATACACCCGAGCTTGGTGAAAGTGCTGAAAAAAGAGACTGGAGAAAGAAATGGAGTGGCATTTCATGATAAGAGCACATTCAACGATGATCTTGTCCTGCCTTTTGTGAACGCAAGGAAAAAAATTGGGACCGGCTGGACAGCTCTCAAAAATAATTTGTGATGATCAAGTGAAAGCACCAAAAGAAAAAGAAACTGGGTGCGTCAGTAATCATTATCTCCTTGTTCTATCAGAAAAAGCTGGAGCATGCAAACAAGAATTTATTTTCATGGATCACCGCTTTTACCACTTTCACCATTTTCTTTCTTGTCATTGTAAGGAAAAAAATTGTGGGATTTCCATTCCCACCTTTTCTCTATCCTCTTTATCAAACATCTGCAATTTCCATGTTTCGAGAAAATTGGGACTTTCTCCAGTTTCTCCGAGTGAGTGGGTAGGACTTTCTCCTTGCTATTTTTGGGTGGATATAGGATTCTTCTGCCTAAACTTGATCATGGCAAATTAGCATGGTGTTCTTAAACGGCTCCATCTCCTGCATTAATTAACTACAGGAGAAAGTGTGGAGAAAGTGGAGAAAGCTAACTAACAAAATTAAGTGGTCGTGGTTTCTCTATTCATCGTGTTGGTTGATGATTGTGTTGATGAACAGAGCAACCAGATTATTTCACTTTTGAGAGAAAAGAGAAAGCGGAGAAAGCAAAATGGAGAAAGCGAGGGCGTGAAAAACAGGATATGTGTTTAAAGCTTAGTTATTTACCTTTTGGTTTTTATTAAAGGTTATTAAAACACGGTGGGTGTTAGTTCGGTGACCCACTTTCACCGCTTTCACCAGGAGAAAGTATGAGTGATTGTCTTAAGAAAAGAATGGAATCAATTGAAATGAAAATAGATTATTTTAAGGAAAAATGTTTTTACCTGAGCAGTGATATTCGCGGATCGACGAGGACAGATACGGCAAAGACTGTAAAGATGAGTGTGGCAAGTGCCAGCACAGTATTACAGGCGTAAATCCACAGTCTGTAGTATCTCATGGCATGCTGGTGCAGAGTGCAAAGATCCACAAAACTTGGAGAGTCTTGCAGAATTGGCTTCTCCATTCGAGTTGGCGAATTTTGTGTGAAAAACTCACATCGGGGAACAAGGATGTTCCTTTGTGTTTCTTGGATGATTTCGAATTCGACTTTCTCCGCTCTTCATTTTTTTCAAAAAAAAGTGGAATCAGAAAGGATGATAAACGAAACTGGAGAAAGCACAGGTTAAAAAAAACGAAAACAAAATTTCTCAACTTTCTCCACTTTCCCTTGGAGAAAGTTGTCCTTTCCCCGGACTTTCTCCCGCCCACCCCTTCTCGTGTGTGTATGTAGATCCTTGACACGAGTCGCAGTCAAGTGTCATTCAAAATGCTTTCACTCACTCACTGCTTTCACTATTTAATTTAGGAGAAAGTTGTTCAGGATGTTATTGTTGGAGAGGATGTTCAGGATGTGGCTGACTTCCTGGATACTTCCTGAGCAGCACTTGAGTTAGGATAATTTGGTTTTAATAATGACGACATTTAACAATAATTGATCATGTCACATCTGTCTCCTCATCGTAATATTGTCATATACTCTCCTTATTATTTCGAATTTTGGTGAAAGTCGTTGATGGTCATTATCATGTCACAAACATTTTCTCCGATGATGTTGTTACATAGATGAAGAGAGATAGAGATGTTGCTAGAGACGAGAGGAAAATTTAATGGACTCAACAATAACTATAATAATCATCATCTCTCTCCTCAACTTTCACTGCATCAACAGAAGTGAAGGCAGTAACATCACTAATTTCATTTCCTTCCTTGTTTGTCACATACATCACATCACGTCATAAATACCACATCACAATACATCTCGGAAAGCAACGCCTACTTCCACCCGACATGCAAAGCAAAGATTCCACAACTTTCACTCGACTTTCTCTTTGACATGAGTGTTTTTGTTTGTTTCAAAAGAGACAATTTTTGCTCGCGGCTTTCTCTTCAAATTTTGTAACACTGAGTAAGTTTTACGATGTGAATGAAATGGTATCACATTATAACGTTAATGGTCGATCTTGCTATGATTGGGAGAAAGTTTCGGTGAAAATGATGACGACGACGATGATGATGTTGGTGATGAACGTTTTGTAGATGGTTTCTCCCTGGTGCTACAAAAACATGATGATTACGATCATGATGATTATTATTGTTATTATGATGATGATCTACATCACATCAAATAACATAACAACGTTAGTAGGTACACGTATCTACTTTCTCTTGACTTTCACTTGACTTGAGTTGATCTGGAGCTTTGAGTCGAATCGACCCTTTTTCACCAAATCATCTCATGTATGTTCATGTACATTGTTTGTTCATCAAGTCATTACTTTCAGCATTACGCGTTATAATACACCAGAGAAAGTGGAGAAAGCTCCAACCTCATCATCATAATCATCATATCTCATCACATCAATGTTTCTGGAAGCTCTTTTGAAATGTGGTGGTTCATCGCTGCTGCATATAGGAAGATAACGCACGCCCTTCCTTTCACCAGTGGCTTTCACCACTTTCACCCGGACAAAACCACACTTTCACCAAGAGCACGGTGCACTTGCACAAACAAAATTCACAATATTAGTATAATATAATATAATATTAAAGGAAGATTTTGCACTTTCTCTAGAATACTTTCTCTTTTGTTTATTCAGCTTCCGCTTTCACACATCCTCCTTGTCAGCAACTTTCACTCTCCAAGTTTTTTTGCGGTTGGGGAAAGCCACGTGCCTTGTAAGGGGTTGACCAGTTTACCACTTTCACCAGAGAACGTTCATTTTTCTTCATAATTCATAATTTATTATTCATCCGGGGAAGCTTTCACTTTTGCGGCTTTCACTGGAAAGAACCTGGAAAAAATAGAAGAAAAAAATTAATTTTCCGAGCTATAAATTTATAACGGGTTTTACTTGATGTTTATTTGTTTTTGGATTAATGTTTTCTCGAAATTTATTAGAAAGTAAACGAAAAGTGAAAGCAGCGGAGAAAGTAAGGAGAGATTTTTGTTCCGGGCATAAAATTTTCTCCTTAGCTCAAATTCATTGTCGAACTAATGTAAGATTCAAATTATCCTGGTCCACTTCATGCAGAAAAAAATGGTGAAAGTGGGTGAAAGTAAAAAATTGGAAGACAAATATTTAAACACTGTATCTTATGCGAGCTTCGATTAACATAGTAGGAAAACAATGAAGGTATGACGAAGCACGTTCCAAGGGATATGTAGATGAATAATTGCGTATTGTTGACTAAGACTTGGTGAAAGTACACCAGTTCCTTATTTTACACTTTTACACTTTTCTCTGGAAGCTTCAAATCCCTTTTGTTGAAATGAAGGTCTTTGGGTATGGGTAATAGTAAATGAATAAAATGCAGACAAAACTGCTTTTGTTTACATTTCGTTTCAAATTTAATCCTACAACTTTCCCTGCTTTCTCCATAATAATTCTCCCTAATGTCGTTTCACGGTCTGCCGGCTTTTTCAGGATATGATACGATCCGTGACTGTGACGATGCTACGTTACGTTAACTAACATGTATGTGGACATTAAACACATTTTTACTTTCACCAGGGCGAATAGAGTGAAAGTGAGTCGAGTGTTTTTGCCTCCGGTCTGTTGAAAATCCCGTTTTTCATTTCCTTTTTCTTTTACTTTTTTATTGCGGAAAACAAAAGATAGAGTTACTAATCCAAATATACAGTTAAGTAAAGGAAGATGCGAAAACTGGAGAAAGTCCTTTGTTGCCACTTTCTCCTTGGTGAAAGTGGAAATCGCGATTTTTCTCGTATTTTTAAAGAAACTGAATAGAAATGCATGAATGAGTTTGTATTTAGATTCTTTGCTTTCTCTGCTTTCTCTTCTTATACTTTAGGTAAAATGGAGCTTTTCTGTCCATTTGATGATGAGATTAAAACGGATTTCCAAATTGATTGTGTAGTTAAGTTACAAAGTACTCAGAGATAGCTCACTCTAGCATTCGAGTACTTTTAGCTTTCTCCACTAAACTGGAACTTTCTCCATTTTTGATTTTGATGCGCTTCACGATCCATCCGCCTAATGTTATTTTATTTTGCTATGTCTGAGAGGATAAACTAAGTGAGGATAGTATTTATAAATAAATAAAAAATTCACGCGTTTATCTCTCCCGTTCCGCTCCACATTTCTCTCATAGTGGAGAAAGTGCTAAAAATGTATGCAGGCTTCTGGAGCTGCTGAGATTCTATTGTATTTAGGGATTGATTAATGCTCAATTCAAAGTTTTCCTCGCTCTTGTTTAGTTTTTGTGGTACATTTTTTTCATCAGCTCACGGCTACATTACGTAGATCACAGCACATCTATTTTTGTAGCCCGCATATACCACTGGTGAAAGTCCGGAAGAAAAAAAAACGTTTTTCGGGGGAAATGGACAAAAGAACGTGTTTATGACAACGATAACGGTTCGCTCATGCATGCACAATAAAATAGGAGTAAAATAATGTGACGCCATGCCACAACGTTTTTCCTCCAAAAAAAACTTTCTCTAGACCAGTAGCAGCATAGTAATAGTAATGCAATGTAACGCAACATGACATGAACAACAATGGTCGCAATTAAAATTTTGCGGTCGCACAAGCACAACTTTGCTGGTGTAAAATTGGCGCAGTCTGTCAGTACTATTTAGGTGGAATTGTGCCATAAAATGAAGTTATTGGAACATGCACACATCTCTGCTTTCTCCTGCATACTAGTCAAGGAATTTACCCAACTTTCTCCTGGGTGAGATCATTTTGCCTTCTCTGCCTGCCTGCCTGTACAGAATAAACCGCCATTTCCTTTGCTTTCATAAGACTTTCACTCGCTTTCTCCTGGCCTTTCACTTTATTTTATTTTACTTGATTTGATCATTTGCTTTCTCTTCGGGGAATAAAAAGCTGCATGCATGTCCGCATGTCCGTATGAATTTGTACGAGTGGAGAAAATAAAAATTGGGGGAAAATGAGGTGTGACATGAAGTGAAAGTCAAAGAAAACAGGAGAAAGTAGGGAAAGCATGATTTTCTTCTTATTTTCATTTACAAGCAAAAAACAATCATTTAAAAAACATTTTTGATGAGTGGTCAAATCATGCAGGAGAAAGTAATTAGGAGAAAGTTCTGGCAAAAAAAGGTAAAACTTTCACCCTGCCGAATAAAATATAACCTTAATAATCTTAATAATGAGCAAACACGTAATCAAAAAATATTTTCAGAAAAATATTCTCTACTTTCACCATGCTTTCACTTTACTTTTTTTCTTTCTCTGGACCTTGTTGAACTGACGTGCCGTGACGTGACTGAGACAGGCACGTTTTGATCGTGATGTTATCGCGTAATAATGACAATGCCACGGTACGATAGTGATATGCTAAGAAAATAATAATGATCTGGGTGAAA
>VYYJ01002262.1:0-22765 GCA_021029165.1 Cyphoderus albinus | reverse complement strand
ATTTTACTTACTAAAGAGTCAGGGATTTTAGTAATTCTTACCGATTTAAAAATGATTGAATCATGGGTACCTATATCATTAACATAATGAACAGTTGTTCGGTAAGGGTGAACGCTCCATTACTTGAACTTTTAACCTGATACTAAACAGGTTGAGCATATACAATCGTCACTTCTTTCGCGTTCTCTCAACTGACTTTTCAGTAGGTTTCTCTACGTTTCTGTTGAGACGAAAGATAGTGACAGCTGGAACTGATCATGCTTTTCAATTGTTTTTGGTGTAAGTTACACTTTAGTCAATCTATCTGTGTATTTATCTTACTTATTTTTAGTTTATCTGTGTATTTCTATTTGTTAAGAGACAGATTATACTGATTTTTACCGGCCTTAGGCCGGTGGCCTTTTCTTGTGTGATATAAATGATGATGTGAATGTGACAAGACAAGATCCGGTTCAGCGAGCAACATCTCAGTCGGTCGAACCAAAATTCAGACAATCTTCCTGCAAAAGGCATAATGTGTTGTCATCAGATTCAGACTTACTTTTTTCTTACCTCTCACTCGCTCACAGAAAAAAAGTTTTATACAGACATACATAAACATAAACTAAATCTGAGGTAGACAAATGTGTGCGTGCGTGTGTGGGCTGTAAACTTTACGAGGCTCAATGGATTGGATTGAAGCATCATTATCATTATTATATTTATGATTAAAGTGTTATTATACCGTACCAAATCTTTTGGCTTCTTTCGTGCACCATCCTTAATCATGATATCATCACAGAGCTAATAAGTTCAATCGTCGTAAGTTATCATGTCATGTCATTTGATTTGCATAATCCATCTCATAAAGCAAAAAAGCAGTGAAGCAGACAAATATTTCCTTTTTCTTTGTGCGAGAGAGAGAGAGGTGTGCACATATTTAGACTTTTTCACTGTTTAGTGCTCACGAATCACTTCATTATTGTTTCCCGATCCACATTTAATCGTTTCAAATCATTCAACTAGAATCCATTTCCCATATTCGTCACTCATGTATTTTAGATTATGCACATTATAAATGGTATGATGGCGAATGATGCAAAAACTGTTCAGGTGTAACGAACGAACAGCGTTCAGAATTTTTTCTTCTGTTAGTTTATTAGGAAGAAAATGTCCCGCGATGATTACTAGGTACTGCATAAATTCATAAAATCATCAGATCAATAATAAAAACGCAATGAATACATAGAGACGCAGCAATTTCTTGTCTACAACAAAGCAAATGTTATAACGAAGAATGATGTAATTACAGTGCATTTATGCGTGAGTGTGAGTGTATTGTACCCAATGCACGGCTACTTACCTCCAGTTATATTTATAAATTATAATTCAAGAGACGTTTGGTACACAATTACTGAGTATATAATTTCATTAGATATGTACACGTTAATTCAAAGTTCAGTTTACGTTGACAGCGCAGACCCAAAGGGAAGATGGGGATGTGGCAGTTAACTTGCCAAGATTGGGTACCCTATTCAATTAAAATTGAGAGGGTGTGCCATGCAAGAATCTTTCGAGTTCGAGTTGTCCACTTTATAAAAAAAAATTGGCGATGGTGTAATGTAATGTATGTATATAATACCAAAAGTAAGAGTGAGTTGGAGTGGATTCCCCAGTGTCACTTTGTTTGTGATGCAATTTTTAATGCGATGGAATTTACGTTTTTAAAGATGTCGAGGGTGCATCAGCATGTAAAATATTAGTGATTATCATTAGGATGTAGTAAGTAACACAAACACAGGCCAAGTTCTAGGGCACGATGAGACACACGGATGACAAATGATGAAATCACGAGCTGAATTTTAAAGATGACGAATTTTTATTTTCATTGATTCTTAATGTGTCGCCTCGGGCGAGGGTCATCTCAGGTTTAATTTTAAATCTATTCATTTTGTTTGTGCTCAGGAATTTGAATTTAACTGATGGACACAGCCGGTGAGGTGATGGTGGCTATTAAATGTTAAATTGCTTTTCCGTTTCTCCTTCAGACACAGGGAAGTCAAGTCAAGTTAATGGCAAGGTTTGCAATAAAATGCATTATTATATATTTGCATACGAATTTTTTTAATTTGTGGTTTAGTAAATATGTTACTGGAAAATCATTATTTTCAATAATGTATTTGTTGCATCATAATAATTAGTAATCAATTGCTTTATCCTTGCCCTTACACTTGAAAATAAATTGTATGATTTGCTTCGTTTGAAACCAATTTTAACTCAATAAGGAAAAACAATTTATTTTGAAATGCACATTTTTTATTATAATGTTTTGCGGATGTAATTATTTTTTCTAAAATGTGTACGTCCGCTCCACCAACCAAGTTAGAACAGATTTAATTTATGGTCCGTTTAAGATTTGCGTGTAAGTGGATCGTGTCATGACAAAGAATTCTTGTACAATTGGGATTACGCAGACAAACAGAGCAGAGTAACTTAGAAGGTCTGTTCGCCTGAGTCCAGTTTTACAATTTGCATTCAAGGACTTTTCTCACCTTAATGATTCCCACCTTTCTTAAAACGCTCAGACCCAGGCAAATTTATCATTTACCTTTGTTCATCCGTGTCCATGTCACTCATTGTATGTATCGTCAGCAGCACCCATTGCCTTGTGTTTATGAATCACAAATAAATAAGTAATGAAAATGATGAATGAGATGAGAATGAGACGTGCAAATTGATTTTTCAAAAAAATAAATACGACCGCATTCTTTTATATTTGGCAGCTTAATCAAAAAATAATTGACACGTCACATCCACGTGCAAAATTCTTTTGTTTACAGAAAGTTTAAAGTTAACCCATTCCTTTGGGACAGGAATGCCGGAAGGTGGGCCTCTGAGTTGAAAATAATTTTAGTAACACTTTCTCCAGGGAATAAAATGTCCTCTAGTTGAAGGTACATTGTATATTAATAACACAAGACAATCGTAGACTAGTCATGTGCAATACAATTCACATTACATGTGGTGATTTGTTCTAAAGGTAACCTTTGTCACTAAAAATATTGTCGAAATATTTATGTCCATATGTACATATTTAGTACTTGTTTATTTATTTTTCGGTCTGAAAAAAGTCATAGTTTCTCTTTTCAAGTTCATTTCGGAGGCAAACTCGCTCTTCTAACCTAAAACCAATATCGTACATATATGTAGAAAATGGTACCCTTTGCCTGCCTGCACAATACTATGAAAAATAAGGCAAAGGGGTGAAAAGGGACCTGCTACATTATTTACAAACTTCGACCGGTTCACCTTGCCAGAGTGGAAAGCTAAAAACTTGACATCCTTCACTTCCTCTCTCCTTGTCATATTTACAAAGACAATTCAAACTCGAACAACATGAACAGATTCCTCTTTGAAAAACGAAGCTTAGGCGATGCTTTGAGTTGAGTAGTTTTAGGTTCAGTTTATCATCATGTGACTGCATTGTGAGTGCGATTAATTCAATTTATTATCAGGGAAACAAATAGAGAAAAAATTACCGGAACAAATAAAAATGACTTCATTTCATATTGTCTCAATGCAAAATGTTTGTCATCCNTATTATCAGGGAAACAAATAGAGAAAAAATTACCGGAACAAATAAAAATGACTTCATTTCATATTGTCTCAATGCAAAATGTTTGTCATCCTTCCGCTTGAAATGAAAATATGCCTAGCCCTAGCACACATTCCAATGAGATATTTCTGTGATGCTGCATCCAAATGAAAGATGCAAATTCAAATAATATTCATTTCGCTTTGCTTTGTGCTTCCTGGAACACTGCTCAGGTCGTTGAAAGACGAGCTCTGGGAGAAAACATTGAACAATGTTGTGTACGAAGAGGATGATTTTCAAAAGAATGAATTATCATCGCCACCGGGAGAAAATTCAGTTATTAGGAAGAAACGTGGAGGGGGAAGGAGGATTAATAGCAAAAGTCATAAGAAGTCTTCAGGAGTCCACTTCGAGTACATCACGGAGTCCATGGCGGAACTGATAAGCGGCTACGGTGAAGGTGCTCACCTGAAGAGCTACAAGGACAACTTTTACCCGCCTTGGACGTACTTTGGCTTTTACCATCCTTCGCAATGGGAAAAAGTTCCGATCGGCCTTTTTGTGACCAACAGCAAAGAGAAGATTCCACCGGGGTTGGAGAAAAAACATAGAAGTGCAATGAGGCTGTGTGAGTCGGGGAGCAAAGTAAGCGGGGATGACGTCAAGCAAGGAACTGGACCAGGAGGGGGAGGTGGAGGTGGAGGAGACAAAGGAAACTCTACAGATTCTCGAGGCGGAGGTGAAAACAGAGAAAAACGAAACGCCACAAATTCTGGGGGCGGGGCTGGGGATGGAGATAAGAAAGACACTGCATCTCCCGGAGGCGGAAGCGAAAGTGGATCGAAAGACGAAGGTGACAGCGATGGTGGTGGTGGTGATTGCTCCGAACTTCAAATGAATGAATGCGCGAATACCATGCCATCGCCAATTCACATCATGTACGAACTTGCCCTGGAGGATGAAAATTTGGGGGCAATAGAATTCTCCAATTTCGGCATGTACTACGGCTTCCAGATGTTTTTCCCTGCAGATGGCACTGATCTCTGTAAATAATTTCTTTCCTTCATTTGTCAATCATTGACGAAAAACTATTTCACCTACTCATCGTCAGTAGTATGTATTTTGTTTGCATTAAGTGTTTGTAAAGTTGGATTCGAGCCAAGAGCAGCCAATCCCAGGAATCAAAAAAGGTCCCGATGGTAATGATGAACTGTTCCTGGACAAGATTTCCATTCACTTCGGGCCGAATTCAAAAAGGGGTTCGGAGCACAAGATCGACGACAGAAGGTACGGAATGGAGCTGCAGTTTTATTTCACTCCTGAACCAACCTCAGACTCCGACAATGAATATTGGGACGTTCTAGCGCGCTACAAGACCATGGACCCTGATGATCCAGAGTTTAAGAGAAATCTGCAGATTCTCACCGTGTTCGTGGAAGTGATTCCAAAAAAATTCAAAGAGAAAAAGGCAACGTCCAAAGTAATGGAGGTCCTGAGTGACGCCGCGGAAATGTTCTGGGACACTAAAAACTGGAAAAAATATCGAGGCGCGAAGACCGCTGAACCTGTCTTATCGATGGAGGACTTTTTCCATGATCCCTTAAAAGGAATTTATTATACCTACGAAGGCTCGCTGACCAACCCACCTTGCCTCACCCACGCGAACTGGACTCTGTTCCAGACTCCTCTGGCAATCAGCCACAAAACGTGGCAGAAATTTATATTCATCAGGAGTGAATTTTCTGACAGGAGGTACATCACGGGAAACATATCGGCCCATGGAGCACATCCTGGTCAACGCTCCCATCGACATGTACGCGGCAATGAAAAAGGCGGAAGGTCACGATTTACCCCCAGTGCTGGAACTGGAGCGCGACTTGATAACCACGGACCGCAATGGAACATGGTCCATCATGAAAAAGTACATCGACTACAAAAACTTCTTCGCTTTGAAAGTGAGGAAAAGCAAAATGGGCGCCGGTGGTTCAGGAAAGGCTAAATCTCAGAATGACGCCGATTATTACGATGACGTGGACGATGAAGCCGTGGCAAGTGCACGTGGCACGGTGTTCCAGCATTTCCATTATAATTGCTGGACCATCTGTCTCTTCGTGTTGTGGATAATTGTCCAATTTTATGGTGCATTGTAAATGCCAATTAAAATTATAATGCCTTCTCAGAAATAATTGTCATGATTTTCTTTATGAAAATGTAACTACAACTGAAGTAGGCTCGTCACCCTCACCTGTTGCTTCGTTAGTTGACAGAGTATGGTTTTATAAGTTTTCATGAGCTTTGTCTGAGACTGTGATCACTTTACCCGTCTTACGATTTAGAAGAGAACTAGTTGAAAATCTTGAAGTGTTGATACGAGCACCGAGCGAGCACCTAACAAGTTGAAGTAAAGCAGATATATGTTACTCTGTTACATACATACTAGCTAATATATAAGTAGATACATGTGTTAAGTGTTAAGTATATTTGTAATATTATGGATTTTTAAGAAGAAAGAGCTTTTAAAATAAAAGAAATCAAGAACACGTTTCATTCTTCACGTCTGTTAAAATACAATTGAAGGATAGCTGTAATGTAATAAAGTAGTAAGCAGACACACAAGGCAATTTAAGGCATAGTTTTACTACGATACGACTCGTATCATACGAGACATCCAAATTTTTAAGATTCTAACCCACGTATAATCATCGTAACTATTTAAACTTACAAAAATGTTTGTGTGCTAAATAAAATATTTTATTATGCTATAAGTGAGATTGATTTAGTCTTCTTGCTCGTTCGTAGAGAATTTTTTTTCAAAGTGGTGCATTTCCGACTATGGTGCATAAATATTTTGTATTTTCCCTAAACATAATCCTATTTAGTTTGTTATGTAACGCAACGTAAGGATAATTTATTTTAAACTCGTAAGTAACTTCTGTAACAAGAAACATGAGGATAAATCGATTCTAGAGTCTAGTTGACTGCCTTACACAGAAAGTGGTTACAATTACAATAATGTTAAAATGATAATGTTGGAGTGGTTTAGCAAGGCAATAACAATAGCATCATCGTATTACACAGCGCTATAATTATAATTACAATTAACAATAAATTTAGCTATTATAGAATCCCTTAAATAGTGTTTATAATTGTGTTGTATGAATGTGATTGTAATTTGATTTGTTACAACCTTTTATTTTAATTCCTTTTACTCCTTGCCACTGCCACCTACGTGTTGTATTTAATGGCACCAATTTGTCATTGTTGAATAGGAATTAGGAAAGAATTTTTTTCTTTGTGTTATTATTGTGCAACCTATTTTCGCGATAGAATTTCAACTTGAGTCAACTGCCAAAAAAATTCTAGGAATAATAATAATTATCATTTTGTATTGTAGATTGTAGTAGTTTAGTAGTACCTATACAGATAATTTAATTAGGTAATTAAGTCCTATGGAAGATACATTTTGTATTTTATTGTGACTTTGTAAGTAAACGAAGATTTCTTTTTTAATAAGTCAGGTCAGCTTAACCATCAAACGCGTGCTGCTACTGCTTCCATTAACATTTATTTTTATAGTTTAGTTAGGTTAATTGTAATTAGTGCTGAATAAATAATCAAATATGGCTAGTTATGCTGGTCTAGTCAAAGTGATCATCACGCTGATTGTCGCCTTCTTCGCGGTGCTCTTCAATCTCATTTCACACAGTGAGTCATATTCTGCTGATGGATATAATCATATATATTTTTAATATAAATTAATTTAAATTATTAATTATAATTTGTGTTTTTCCTCTATTCCAGTTTTTAATTATTTTGACGGCCTAAGATTTCCCGAGAAGCCTCCACGACCACGTCGAAGAAGGCCCCAGCAAGCTGCCGGTCAGCAATTTCCGGTTGTTCCCGTGGATCACGAGCCTGAGGACGACGACTCAGAAGATGTTATCGCTGATACGGCATCGCGTAGATTGTAGTTAAAAACAGTTTAATTAATTAACCAATTAAATTAAATAAATCACAAAAACGGAATCAATATCGTTTAACAAGAAAAGCTATATAAAGACTTACTACTACTAAAACTTAAAACTCTGTATAAAATGGAACCACAAACACAATCTAATAATAGTTATTAGTTATATATAACGAAATGATTAATTTTGTTACAAACTGAAAAAAAATAATTAAAAAACGATATTTTTATTAATACGGTTAATAATTCTAATATCAGCCAATAAGAAAAAATAACTCAGATTATTTTTATTTCGACGAGTTATCGAAATTTGTTATGGAGTGCTTTTAGCAATAGCTTGACTCTCCTGCCCCACCCCCAAATTGGACACGGGTTGATCCAAAAGCACCGTTGAGTTACAATATCCATAGGCGGTGGCGTTTGCATGCCACGCTCCAGCCGCCTGCGCCATAGACTCCTGCGAGCAATCCGTGCTTCCAGCTTGCTGATACCCAATCACAGTTCCATTTGAGGTAATAGTAGTTACCTGGAGTCCTCCATGGTTATTCACGGTACTCCACGCATCCGTTATGACCAATGCCCCTGGACCGGAAGCCGATGCATTCGCGAAGGCTTGTCCGTCTGACCACACCGGCTCTCCTCCAGCCTTTTCATCCACCACACCTAGAGAAAAAAAAATTCTAAAAAATGTACACATAGAGAAATTATACGAAATATAAAAATGTGAACCTGGTAAAGCTGATGATGGTGTAGCAGGTGCCGATAACGCCTTGCTCAGTTCCTGGTGCTCCATGTACACAAAGCAGAGGAGTGTGACAAGGAAAACTGGATGAAGAAAGGACGTGGACGTCATCTTCACGGAGAATACTCCGGCTCTACTTAAATGCACCTACTACAATTAAATTTTAAGTTTATTTGCCTTTTCTGTGTTAAAAGGAAATGTCCCACATGAATGACATGCCACATCCACATTTTCATGAGTGGAATATTTTTAGAAAAATATTTCAGGTCAGCATGAACAAAGATTCTATTCTATTTTTAATACAAACCTCCCATTCAATTTACATTTTGTATCTACGCGTCTACGGACAGAAACGACTTTGACACACTTTTGCACGCAATATTATCTACTTACATACATGTAGATGCTGTGATATAAGGGGTAATAATGGGGTAAGAAGGATGTTTATTATGAGCAACGGGACTTTTCCCGAGGGCTCTTTTCTTCTCAGTATGCGTATGTGCACTAGGAAAAGGGGTTAATTTTCTCTCTTTCATTTCATCATTACGACCAGACCGCTGTGATTCTGTGGCAATCGCAGCTCAATTGTGTTGTGTCATTGATATTGAAAAGGCAGACCTTAGACCACTGAGCGACAAGAAGAATAAAATAAAAATTTCCAGCTTTATAAATTTATTTATTTTTCATTAAAAAAGTGATAAAAATGAAGGCCGGTGTTCTTGGAACATTTTTCTGTCTCCTTGTACTCTTTTTCATTGAAGGCAGCTACGGAGGCACCGCTCTCTTTGACCTTTATCCCCGACTCTTAAACAGACAAGGTAAGATAATTATCGCATTTAAATGTGATTACTTGCAATATTTTTATGAATATGAACCTCAATTACAGCCCGTCAAACACCTCCAGGAGCTGTGGTAGTGGAGCAGCAGCAATCATCTGCGAGCGTTTCCGGCTCCGTGACCTCCGTTGCGGAGGGCAATGGCGAGCCGAATTCCGCCTTAGCCTACTCATGGCAGGGAGGTCAGACGCAGGCTGGTGGGTCACAGAGCGCGTCCGCCGACAAGAACAACAATAACAATTTGGGCACCCAATCACAGGGCTTCTCGAATTGCCTTCAGGGATACACCGGAAACGCTGGAAATTCCAATTCAAACACGGCTAATTCTATCGGCTATGCGCTCTGCAACGCCACCTTTGCCCAGTCGGGATCGCAAAACCAAAACGCCAAAGCAAGACCTTCCATGCTTCATGGAGGAAGACCGCAACTCCCGCAGTTCGGCATGCTCCCTTCTTCACCTCCAAGTGAGCAAAGTAAAAACAAGACTTTAATAATTAAATTAATGAATTTCAATTATCATTTATCGTTAATTCTCTTTTTCCAGTTGTAATGAACTACACATTCGGTCAAATCGGCGAAGGGATCAGCGGTCAAACTCACAGCTCGCAGTCGACCGTTGGCGGTCCAACAGGCAATTTAATGAACCTCTTCGCTGGAGGTATGGCTCACACGCCCCAGGGCACAATGGCCGTTCACCACACAGCGTTTGACCCTCAAGGGAAACCAATAACCGCATCGCAGGAGTTTCTCGACGATGTTGGAATCAACTCTGAGGAACACACTATTCTCGGCACGGGTCACCAACAGGGCGAAGTGGAACACTCCAGTGGAGGCATGGCTCACATCAATGGACTGCAGGCCAACACAACCTCCTTTTATAACAGTCACGCTGAAGAGTTGGAAACGAAACTTGAAAACAATTAATTTAAACCTGATTTCTTAACAATGAATTCCAGTCTGAATTATTTATTTTATTTTATGTTTGCAAACTGAAGAAAAACAAAGATATTTATTCTGAGCAGTATAATTAATATCTATTTCAAATTAAATTATTTTTTTGGCGTAAATAAAAATCTGCAAGTTTTGACTTGGTGTCTGAGTTCATTTCAATTCAATCATTTCTTTGATGAAGTTCATCCTGGGATTTTCTCTACACCTTTTCATTTCATTTGCTTTTCAGAACTTCATGGAGCAAGTCAAGCATTTTAAAGTGGAGCATTAATAATAAAATAGCAAACATGCTCAAGATAATCTCTGTAAGTTTTTCGTTGTTCCTTTGCATAATTTTTCTTCGACCTCCTCTGAACTCTGGGAGAGCTCTGGACGTGCTCAATGATTCTGCATGGATTGACCCCAATAAAGGTTAATATCATGTCATCCCACGATTTCGTTTTTAATTTAGGTGCTAATTGCTAATTAATAATTATTGTCTACAGTGCTACAAAATTCGACAATGTCGGGGATTGCGGACTCCTCAGCCACAGTAACGGCCACGATGCACGCTTCCGGAAGTCCGGCTGGAATTCTGAATGAGGGTGGCACGATGACCTCTTACTCGGGGTCATCCACAATCATCCAGCATCAACCCTCGGGGTGGTCACAAAGTGTTGGAGGCTCGATGAGCTCTGGGTGCGGAAGTGGTCAAAATGGGACCGTGATAGTGGGTCAGAGTTCAATTGGGATGCAATCGATTGGAAATTGTGATTCGAATGTAACACCTTTAAAATAAAAGGCAACGAATAAAAACATTCTCATATCATTGTCTGCCTGTGTTTAGCAACAGTCAAAATTATTTTGTGGGACACGTGTCTATTTTTAGCTCATTTCCTTTCACTAGAAAGGATTACCTACTTAATTGTTGCATGCTGTCGCTATCCCATTTAGTGTTGTGTGTCCACATTTTTCTCACCTCATCTAGTTTATGCTGGAAGCTGCAAGGGCCGGTTCATTTTGTCTCAAACTAGACTAAAAAATGGTGCATCCAATAGAAATCGGTTCATTAAAATCCATCTCAATTCTACTCTTCCTGGTGCAGTATTATTTAAGCGGGTCAATTTCAGTCCAATCTTTACCACAAATGGGAATACGTAAGCATTTCCACGAGATTCATCATAATTTGTAATTATTTACTGAAGATCGAACAAAATTTTTCTTTTTCTTTAGCTCGGGGCATCTTGAACCAACTGAATGCCACATCCTTCCTTACAGCATTGAGCTACACAGAGTCACTTGCAAACGCCACGGGACCTGGGTCTAATGTCGAAGTCTCTGGTATAGTATCGGGATCAACAAATGCCACTTTGAATTCCTCCTCGAACTCCTCTGACCCGGGGTCATACTCCATCTCATCCAACGGAAACTGCTCGGATTACTCCCTGGCTTCGGCAGCAGGTGGGACAAACGCGATGAGTGGAGCCGCCGGAAATTGTACGCTGGACACGGGAGTTGACGCCAGTTACCAATCCCAGCAACAAAAGCAGCCCTCGAAAGAATTTTCACCAGAAACCCTATCGATGAAAGTGTGACGAAGCTTGAACCAAAATGACTCATGGACATTGTTTAAAATGCTAAATTATTCTAATATATAATGTTCCATTAAATTTGTATGTATCAAGAAGTATCATTCTGTTGTAATAATAAAAGAACGGAAAAATAGAGGTGTAAGTGGATTTAACTGGATCGTGACCTCAAAACCCAATCCCATTTCTTCTATTTTGGGCTCACTCGACATATTTAAGGGAGCCCGGTTTTTCCTCACTTCTCTTTCTTGCTTGGGATTTTTCTTGATCCCAGTCTAGGTACAGCGTTGCTCCAACTCACTCAAGTTCACGTCACTAGCACACTACTACTAATCATATAGCCAGTCACTTTAAAATATTTGTTATTTAATAAATAAATAGACAATGGTAACACATTCCATTTTTCTGCTAAGCTCCATCTTAGCGATGGGCTGCATTCTAGTTACAAATGGATACACCATCAGCTCTGGTATTACATCACATCACATTTAGTATTTAAACACTTTATTATTAAATATTATTTTATGGACAATTTAATTTAAAAAAATCTTTATTCAATTTAGTGCAAATAGTGAAGGAGTCAAATAATAGTGAGCGACAAAAGGCGAAGCCAATGATTCCACTGGTGCCCGAATTTCCAAAGCTGAGCTCCCGTCCCGGCAAGAATCCCGGTAGCAACTACCAGCAGCAAACGCAGACATTCATCCCCATCCAAAGCGTGATTTCCGCCTTGCACAATGCAGCAAACGCCGCCGCCGCCCCAGCCACTTCTCAGCTTTCTTCGCATTCAGAAGAAAACTTGATTGAAATCCATTTCGACGAGAGTGAGCATGAACCAATGGAAGAAGAGCTTCAAGAGCCGGAGCCAGAGCCGCAGTCACCGCCGCAACAACAATTCATTTTTAACAGCAACGCCTCCGGAGATAAGGGCAATGGCAAAGACAAGGGCAAGGATAAGGATAAAGGCAAGGACAAAATTCCCTTGAAGCCCGCAGTACCCCCGAAGCCCGCTACCCCCGCAGTGCCACCCACAGTGGCAGGGCCAGAATTTCAATACCCGAAACCAGGAGCGATGATGCCCCAAAGACCACAGCCAGCTCCTCAACCTGAACCAGAGCTGGAAGTGTTTGAAGCTGAACCCGAACACGAAGAACCAGTACATGAAGAATTGGAGGTGGAACCGGAACCGGAATCCGAGAAAGAGCAGTTTCCTGAACCGCCATCACCAGTGACAGCGGTGGCGCCTGAATCACAAGCACCAGTACAAGCCCAGGGACAAGGTGAGGCGCAGGTACCGTCGGGAATGCTCAACGTTATGAACTCACTGGCACCCGGGGGCTCCCTTGCGCAAGCGTCCAAACCTGAGAAAGATGGTACTACATTTTGTACTTCAATTTTTATAAATGATCATATAATTATTTTTAAATGTCTTTTCAACTCCCATCTACAGTTGGTCCAGGAATACAATCAGCAAACGCGATCGGTTACGCTACCGGAGACAACGCGACAGTGACGGCTTCAGTGAGCAACCAGATGGAGGTGAATGCAGTGTCGGTTATCATCACCGAGAGTGCCACAGCATCCGCGTCGAGCACCTCGAACGGAACGGCCTTCTCGCAGGCCACGCTCACCAGCAATGGCTGGACTAATCAGAATAATCAGGGATGGGGAAGGAAATAACTAATCCATTAACAATTAACATTTAAAAATTAAATTATTTTCTATTTATTCTTATCTTTTTTACCGACGATGTTAATGTTTTTGTATTGATGCAAATAAAATACATTCTTAATTGAGTTTTATTTTTTAAATGTTTTATTTATTATCTGAATCTGAGGTAGATTTCAAGATGAGATGAGATAAAATTAGAGTTTCAGTCAAAAAGATTAGAAGAACACATAAAAAAGAAGAATTTAAAGAGGTTTAACAAAGGTTTTTGGCATAACTGCGACTAGTTTGAAAGAAATCAGTGCTGATAATTAAAGGTTAGGAAGAAGAGGAGAAAAAAATTCTGTAGCAAGTTTATCCTAATTAAAATGCAATATTCTTAATTGAGTTTTATTTTTTAAATGTTTTATTTATTATCTGAATCTGAGGTAGATTTCAAGATGAGATGAGATAAAATTAGAGTTTCAGTCAAAAAAAAATAGAAGAAGAACACATAAAACAGAAGAAAAATTTAAAGAGGTTTAACAAAGGCTTTTTGGCATCACTGCGACTAGTAGAAATCAGTGCTGATAATTAAAGGTTAGGAAGAAGAGGAGAAAAAAATTCTGTAGCAAGTTTATCCTAATTAAAATGCAAATTTAGCCTAAGTAGCGTCCGCCACCTCCACGAAGTCCGTGGCCGTGATGGCCATAACCGTAAACAGCGGGGTGACCTGCAACGCCCTTGTTGATCACCTGAGCCTGGAAGCCTCCATGGGGCGTGCTGACATAATTGACCAGTCGAAGCACTCCGTCAGGTTGTACCTAGTGATTGCAACCAAGAAATTTTTATGAAAAATTATTGAAAATTAGAATTTTCATGAAAAATGAGGATTCCTTTGTTTCTGTACCAGTTGATAACTTCCTTTGACAAGGCCACCGTTTCGGACCTCGTGGGCGGATTTGTGGTCACCGGTCAGTTTATCCGCAACTCCATAGCTGTACTGGTAGATGGGATAGTGATAGTAGTCGTGGGCTTGTGGTAACACCGCCACAGCGGAGCTGGCACCAACCAAGGCGAAAAAGGCAGCAATAACCTGTTTAAAAAATGTTAAATTCATTTTAAAATTAAATTATGATTTCTATAAATGTCTAACTTGCTTATATGGGGAACTTACGGCAGCACGCATTTTGATTCTTTTCAACTGATGACTGATGGTTTCCCGAAAATGGAGGTGATAAATTTTTGTGTGAATGTGGTTTGTTTCTGATTGGGATGATAAGATGAAACTGATGACAAGACCACGCTTCAGTTTCCCTTTTATAGCAAAGTGAAGCTTTTTCATAGTTTCTTATATTTGTTAGGTGTGAAAATGAATGTGTCCATTTCTTCCTCAGAAGAGTTTCCATCTTTTTAATCATTACAACAATTTCCGCTTTCTTATTGCAATTAAAATACATACCTAGATAGCAAATGCAAAAATTGTTCCTTAAAAATTAACTAATCAGTGACGAGGACATCCTGTGAAGGAATCATGTTATGCATATTACTTAAACTGCATAATTCATCAATTAGTGCTTCAATTAAATATCGATAGACATTAATTTAAACTTTTATGTGGTGGTGGTCTCAAGATTGAGCTCGAGAGTTCAGGGAGTTCATTTTTGCTCCTCCTCGAAAAAGTATTTGGGTGATGCATGATGAATGAAACGATGACATGAAAAGGGACTCAGCACAAATCTAACATGGGGGCGTGTGCATAAAATTGTTGTAGTTAGTAGCGTCATGTCAGTTTGTCAGTAAAGTAACTAAAGCAAAATTATAAATCCGTTGTTTGTAGAACACATTTTAATCGTATGTACACATGTACATACAAAGTTGTTACAACTTCCTTTAAATATGTAATACAACACCTACATACGTGTATTACGTATATGTACATGCATAAGGTGAACAAGTTAATTAGTTAATACCGCCTTTAATTTATTGTAGTTTGCTTTAACAGATCGCATTGCAATGCATTTCATCATCTAAAATGTAGCAGTGGCTTATTTTATGAATCTAAGACATAAAATGAAAAAAAAATGTAAGCATAGTCCATGTCCAAGCAAAGTGTGAGTGAACCTGGGGCAGAGTGCTCCATGGGTGGTCATCAATCACATCATCGTCACTATCGCCATCATCATCGTAAATGTAACGTAAACACTCGAAAATGTGTAAGCGAGTTAGTTCTAATGCTAATGGTATGCACGCACCATTTAATTGGCATGTTGGAAGTGACGTGAGCATTTTATTTATTTCTTCGTCTTTTATGCCTTTATTTATTTATTTACTACCACAGTCTAGAAACGTAGGCACGGCCCAGCATGGATCCTGAAATTTAATTTGGTTGGATCTAACAATTTTGCCATTTAAAATAATAATAAAAAAAAAACAATTTATTGTAATACCTTCACTTCCGTCCGGTCCCTTTCCAATCCCTGATTTTTTTTGAGCTGCAAATAAGGTTTTTGCGTGAAACCAAAAATTGCTCCATTGACGTCCACAAATTTTTGTGTGGTGAACTCGGGGAATGAACGAAATCGTAATTTTTATACATTCTGCCGTATCCGGTGCTTAATAATCGTAAAAACTGAAATGAGTCCATGACGCGCCTCAATTACATCTTTAGCAATTCATTAAAGCCCAGAGAGATGCGACGATGGATGAGATTACGATTAATTCGGGTGTTACAGCAATTAATTACCCACACTATGAAAACGCGACGATGACGCTCGGTGCTCTTGGCTCGACTCTCATAAAACGGTTAATTGTCGATTCGCTAATCAAGAAAATTACTGAGGCGAAGGAAGTAAGTGGCATACAGCACAGAGATAGTTCACTAATCTTTTTCTCATTTCCTGCCTCGCATCACGAGCCATTAATGTTTTTTATAATGCACATATTTTAGGCTCAGACTGTAGAGCTGAGTATCTTTTCGTCTGCAGCTAAAAGTCAGCCTTTAATTATTTTTTAAATTATTTTCAAATATGGACAATAAAAATTTTATCCGGTTCATCGGTGTTAGCCTACTTGTGATAGTCATTATTTATCAAGTGGCTGCCTCCCCCTTACCCAAATCAGAAGACGAAGGTGGGTAACTTTCGATTAAATTATGGAATTAGTCTAATTACTTTGTGAATTTTCCGCTAATTAATTAATTGTTGAATTTGTCTCCAGCTTCCAGCATCAATAAGGTGAGAACCGACGAAGGACTGGAAAGGAAGAAAAGGGCGGCGAAACCGGATGAGGAGGACGGGGATGAGGGAGGAGACGCTGGTGGTGGTGGCGGTGGCGGGAAAGGTGGGAAGCCAGAGAGAAAAAAGCATGCAAATGTCTCCAACTCAGATGCAGTGGCCAATGCGAAATCTCGAAATGGTACTGTCATTGCGAACGCCATTTCTCAGACGGGCGGTAATGCCAAGGCCACTGCGATGAACGGAACGAGCGCCACAGCTCTCGGTGTGGCGAAGGACACCGGAAACTCGACAGCAACTTCAGACACGTACGGACCAGGTGGCTCCAAGTCCAATGCCATGTCGAAAGGAAACGGTACGGCAAACGCTGGCTCAATATCCAGAGGTACAGGGTCGTCGGGGGCCAACGCCTATTCTCAGAGCGGCGGGGCGCGGGCTTCGTCTTTGGGCGCGAAGGGCGGCGGTGCTAACGCGAATGCCGTGGGAGGTGACAAAGGAAACGCAACGTCTCAGGCTGTCGGTCTCAAGGGAGGTGGCGCTAAGGCCAACTCAGTCTCCACCGGAACTGGACACACGGACGCCAGCTCACTTGCCGAGAACAGCAACTCATCGTCAATGGCACACTCTAAACAGGGAGGTGACGCGAAGGCGAATGCGAACGCAAGGGACGGTAACAGTGAGTCGATTGCTAGCAGCGCAGGACAAGGAAATTCTCTTTCGAATGCTCTGGTCAGAGGATACGGCGGCGCCAACGCTGCTGCTTCCGCCGATGAAGGAGAGTCGATTGCCAACGCCATGACCGCTGATGACGGCGATCGTAATGAAGACATTATTATTAGTATTAACATACCATTTGCAAATTCCGATGGTTAGCATAATTTTTGTTAATAATTCCGTTTTTTCAGCACCTGGCCCAGAGGACAATGTGGAGCGAGAGATCGAAAAGGCGCTGGGTGGGACAGCGGATGACCCACCAAAGCCAAAGCCGACTAAGAAACCCGTCACGACAGAAAGTAACGCGGCATGATGAAAACCCATTTTAGAGTAAAAAAAGGCTAAAACTGAGGAACGAAGCAACACCCATAACTCCTTATTCATTTAATTAAAATTAATATCATCATATTTAAGAGTTTTATGGAATAAAAAATCAATTTGAACTCCCTCCAAAAAAATTAATCCCTTAAAATTATTTAATGATTCTGTAAACTTTTTTGATAATAAATAATTTTAGACTTTAGACTTTATTGCCACGTACGTACATAATTAATTTACATTAATTAAATTTTACTTTATTTTTGTTTAGATTACTTACAGTAAAGTTTTTGTTTGACAATGTTAATTTTTCTTTTTTCCTTTGCAGTTTAATTTGCATTTATACTGGTCAAAAAAGTGGTCATTCGTCATTCATTGTCTATCAATATTCATGTAATTCATACATTCTTTTCTTTCTATAATCTTGGCTTTTTTATTCAAAGTTATAATGATAGCACACTAGTTAATTAAATTAAAATACAAGTGGTTAATTTCCTAAATATTTATCTCCGGCTAATTTACATAATTTATCTATTTTTTTTGTAGATTTTGTAGATTCCGACCGACCGACCTTTTTCATTTCTTTTTCGTCAATAGAAATGACTGACGCCAACGAGAAGGTGATGATGCACAAGTTTCTCTGTTATCACATTTTTACAATTATTACCAATGGCTGGCTGACGACAAAAAATGATTGCAGTAAAAAGACGTAACGTTTAACACGCACACATTACGCTTACGTATTTAATTATACAATTAATTTATGATAAACTATTAACTAAAGGTATTTAATTTTTCTCCTTATGCACCCGCAATGGTTTCACGTAAATAAATTTGAATATTGTAAAACACTAATTTTAATTACGCTCACTTACATACATCAACTTTAATTACTTATGATTAAATTACGTTAATTAAATATTTGTGATTTTGTATTCATAGATTTGAAATCGATTCCGGTGTGAAAAAGGATATTTTGGATTCAATAAGGGTCCTTCTCAACTCTAATTTTTATAAAGATTCATTCTGCTTCATTTAATTTCATCAAAATCTACGCTCATCTCGCTTACTTTCAATTGCTCTTTAGAAACACTTCGTTAATTAGCTAAGTATTTAATTTGAAGATTGCCTTAAGAAATTAACCGTTTATAATATGAATAGGATTTTATTTATATAATTAAACCTAAAAGTGTTTATAATTTGTCTCACTTACGTTATTAAGTGTCAATATTTTTTGCTTGAAAGTAGATAATTATTTTCAAAAAGATAAAATGCTTTTTTATCAATGTTCCTTTTTTCAAAATAATCATGATACAAATATAATTCAATTTCACCTATATTTTTAATTTACCTAGATTTTTGTTTAAATGCGCCTTGGAAAAGAAATTTCCATTTTCGCTTTGTTTTATTCCCTTGTGAAGACCCCAGCAGTCCCTTGAGAAAGATTTTCTTCTTGAAAAAGTCAGTGCTTCAAAGTTTTGTGCATGAGTGAATGAATCCTGAAACGAAATTTTAAACATCTTTTATAAACCCACTGAATGAAAAATTAAATTGATAAATGTAATTTTATTATTTAAATGAGTGCGCTTACAATTATCTTAAATTCACTGCAAGTAGCGTAAATCCTCCATGGACTGCGAGTACGACCTAGTCATGCCACCTGTGCTTCCGGTAGTCCCACTTGGAGGCACCACGTGCTCAGGTCTGAATGAGTAGATGCCAGCGCCACTCCCACTGCTGAACATTGTTCCCCCCGCGAGTCCCCCTCCGTAGTAATGACTCAAGTTCTGGTGATACAGTCCCCTGCGATCTGCCGTCATTGACATCACAGCACCACCACCAATTGTTCCGTTTGAACCAGCACCACTCAAAACTCCTCCCACATCCCCTCCCAGCCCTCCACCCCCCAACATGCCTCCCCCGCCCACATGGTGCTTCGCCATGGGAAATAAGTCTAGCTTCTTTGCGGAATGTATGCTTCCGATTGTTCCCAGGAAGCCGACGCCACCCCCGGCGCTGCCCAAACCGCTATCTCTGCCGTCACCTGCACATCCAACCCCGCCTCCTCTCCTTGTTCCACCTCCGTCGCCTCTGTCTCTCTCACCTCTTTCCCCTCTTCCTCCTGTGCCCATCGCGCCAGAAGCGGAAGCTGCAGCCGCTTCTTTCGTCGCGAGAGACCAGCAAGGATCCTCTGTCACTCCGTGGAATACTATCGTAGGATCCAAGGCGTCATCACAGTCTCCTCTGCAAAACCAAAAATAAGAAGACATTTTTATCCATTTTCCACTTCCGCCTTCTCTTCCACTAACTTTCACTTCCAATTATTATTATTCCTATTATTATTATCCCGAATACCTTCAAAAAAAGTTTTGTCCGCCGAGGCATATTCTAATAAGAGAGGCAAGGAAAAAATCACGAAAAAGCGGGCCGAGCAAAAGAAAGTACGGGAAAGCAATAAAAAGATTTCCACTTTCCTTTCTTCTTCACTCCAATGAACTGAACTGAGTTGTCAGAATTGGAAAATAAGACAAGAAAGGGGAAAAGCACGACCTGGCGACAACGACAATGACAACGCCATCGACAACCTCAGCTCCTCATACATCGTCGCCGGTGAACAAACAAGATTATTCCTATTACTACTATTATTGCATATTGCCCTTATTATTACTATTACTACCGACTTTTTCTCTCATAAAGTATTATTGGAAAAGTATTACTGCTTTGCTTGTCATTCAACATTTTTTTAAAGCAAAGTTTAGTTTTCCCTGAAAAATAACAAAGGCAGAGCAGAGGAACCTCGGAACGTTTCCGTTCCGCTCCGCCTTTCCCTTTCCAATTTTTTCCACTTGCTCCTTCCTGAATAAAAAGTCGACCTCGTCATCATCATATCATAGTATCACATCACATCCTTTCATTTCATACATGGTAATGCAAACAATGTGGTCGTTCACCTAGAAAAGTTTTTTCTCTCCCATTTTATGAAAATAAGGAAATTTTCTTCTTATTATTACTTGAAAGAATGTACATACCATAACATAATGTAGAAACTTGAAGAAAAAACTCTTTTTTTTATTCTTCTATGTAAAGAAAGTAAATCAGAGACTGGAGTGAGCAAGAAGAAAAGGCGGATATTTTTTTCACGGGTGGCTGGATGCACATTTATATTTTTACATAAAAGAAAAGAAAAGACGGCAAGCATTCAAATTCAAACAATTTTCTCTCTCCTCCCTTCCTTATTTGCAAATTGGGGAAAATTGTGTGGAGGGAGCCACTTTCACTCTGAATTTATTTACAAAAGGAGAAAATTGAAAGAGGCAACGAACGCATAACGAATAACATGCGTGTTATTGTATCTAATAACATAACGCTTACTTTTACCATGCAATACCAATTTTATTTTTTGTGGGTGAGGGCACATCCACATGATTGCTGGAGCGGCTACATTACATTTTACGGGATTTCAGAGAATGAAAGATAAAATAGCAACATAATGAAAAAATGCAAGGTAAGCTTATCATCGTAATTGCATAGTCACATATAAGAGTGCATTAGTTTTTGAATAGGTAAATTTTTCTAATATTTTCTGATCCACTTACAAATTTTGAAAGTCTTTCTCCTTGGGATTACTGGAAATGGAGAACCACCTGACGAGCGCCCAGATGACAAGCACAAAAGCAAAGTTAAGACAACACGTGATAGCGACGACGATGAGCACGTCGTCCGTTCTGTAACAGTCTTTCCCTCCAGCACCGCCACTCTCGTGATTATGCTGTGGAGGCAACGACGGCGACGGCGGAGGATCACTTTCACTTCCAAACGAGTTGAAATCCCCCTCCCCAAAACCCAGGCGCTCCTCCTCCTCCGCATTATCGTTATCAATTTCATCCTCCTCCTCCTCTTCACCCTCATCGCCTAAATTATTTCTCCTGCCGTCACTACCACTAAAATAATTGTCATTATAATTATTGTTTCTATCACTGGCACTCCTATTTTCCTGTCCATTCTCATTCTCCTCTTCCGTTTCATCCTCCAGTCCCGGAGGCCCCTCTTCCGAGGACGACCTGTCCCTTTCACCCGAGTCATTCGAATTTGTGTATGGAAACAGGGGATAGTCTTCAGATCCATTATTTCCATTTCCGGTCCGAGACTGCCCCTCCTCCGACTCATCCTGTACGTCAGTGTCAATTAAAGAAGACCGCGAGTACAGAAGCTCATTATTCTTTTGATTCTTCTTTCTCGCTCCTCTCCCTTCCTCCGCTTCCACTTGCTTTCCCTTCTTCCCTTTCTTTCGTCCTTTCTCCTTCGTCTCCTTTTTCCTTTTGTCCTTCTTGGAGAAAGAGTCGACGGAGTTTTCCTCGTCCTCCTCATCAAATCGGTCTCCCGCGGAGCCAGTTGCAAGTGAAGACGAGGGCAGCGGGAGAAAGCGAATCTGCTCGCTGTCCTCGTTATCCTCATCATTCTCATTTTCATGCGTTCTGCCTTGCTGAAGCACACCTGCCCCATTAAGAAGATTATTGTTATTGTTATTACTCAGCCAGGTCACAGTGGGTGGCAGCAGGGACTGCGCCAACTGCTGCTGCTGATGTCTCAGTTGGTTCACGTACAGTGACTCATCCTGCCTTCCCGGATGCGTTGTTTTTGTCACTGCCGTTGTCAGCAGGGAGGTGGAGGACGACGAGGACGCTGGAGGTAATGAGTTGTCCTCGCTGTTTGACACTGTGGGAGTTTCACCGAGGTTTTGACTTTTGTCGCGATTTCGACTCGAGATGATTCTCGAGTGCTGCTCAATGTCAACCTGGTTGATTCTTGAAGAAGGGCCAAATTGTTGATTTTGATGATGATGTTGATGGTTATTGTGATTATTATGGTGTGGTGGTAGTGGTGGCGGAGGTGGCCGTTCCCGGTTGATGGGCTTCTTGTCAAGAATCATTCTCTCCACGACGGAAAAGTCGAGTCCACCTCCGCCCAATTTGTTGACGGCGTGTCGGATCTTGTGGAAGTCGGAAGTGGGGCTGCCACCACCGCCGACACTGCCGTGATTGTTATTATTATTATTGTTATTAATGTTAATGTTGTCACCAGAGGTGGCACTACTCGCACTGTTCCCACCTGTGAAAGCACTCGCAACAACTGGAGCGTTTTCTCCAGCAGCGTAGACGTAATGGGAATTGTGGCTGTGCTGATGCTGCTGCTGGTGATTGTGGTCTCTGCT
>VYYJ01002261.1:0-22780 GCA_021029165.1 Cyphoderus albinus | reverse complement strand
AAATGCAAACCGAGTGATAACGGAACCGATGCTGATGGTGATGAAGAAAAGTTGAGATTTACATTAGAGGGATAAAATGGGATTTTATGTACACGCTTTCTCCTATCAATCCTACATGTTTATTGTCGGGTCGAGTTATTGTCGCTCCCTTGCTCTGTTCGAACAGTTCCGTGTCCAAATCGAAATCTTTCTCTTGAAATCAAAAGAAGTCACAGCCCATGAGCACCAATCTCCTCTTCGGTGTCTGAACATTGAAAGATCATTTTGTTGAACTTGATGGAAAGTTCATCTTCGTTCGACACACTACAAAAACAAAAGGTACGAGCATCACGAGAAAGGAAATCGAGCAGACAATTCCTTTCTCTTTGAGAAAAGAAAAATTCGTGGGACTATTTCATTCTCACATCTGCTCAAATAAAAAAGTTGCACTTGAACACTTCCATTTTCGTTCCTTATGTCTTATCCGAAGTTACATACGTACAACGGGAAGAAAAGTTGCAAAACAATTCTTGCGTAAACCATTATTTTGGTTTTTAAAAATGAAAGGCATTTTCTCGATTTACTAAAAAATTCAATACTTTTTCCTTCGTCAGTCTGACTGAACGACCACCCACTGCGTCATTCACTTTGCTTTTTGTCAACAATATTAATGTGCTCTCAGAAGAGACTTTTTTGCAAGCAAAAAAATTGTTAAACAAATATGTCGTATTTGTATTTATGCTCTCCGATTTAATGTACTGTGAAGTCAAGAAGAAGCGCCTTCTCGATTTTGTTAGTCGTAAATTTATTTTAATATACTGAGGAGGGTCTTTGGGTTTTCCTGTTGTCAAAACCCAATTTTTATTCATAGCGAGCAATGTAAATACCGCAAGGATCTTATTTGTACCCCGGGACAGAAATGCCCAGTAGCACAATTTTTCATTAAATAATATACGTACGAGACTCCATTTTTAAAGTAGATTAAATGTGTCTATATAATTAAGTTTTTATGAAATTGCTCGCCCGCAAATTTATTTTCATTTTCTTCTTTTAAACCCAACTACCTTTTTTAATGAATACAAAATATTACTTAGTGAGCCGCTTCATTGAAAGACATACGGTGGTCTGGTAAGGTTTCACTAAGGAAATGCAATAATATGCTGGAAAGCCGCCTTCTTCGTAGACTCGCAAAGGAAGGTAAGGTAACTCCAGAAATACTTTCGCGTTTGTGCCTTTTTCTTTTTTTCTAAATTGAGCAAAGTGAAAGGAAAGACGGTATAGGGAGAATTGAAAAGTTATTTTCGAGTTACTCACTTTACTTTACTTTCGTCTTTTCGTTCGTTTACATCTTCCCTGTGAAATCCTTTCCAAACAAAAGTTTTCTTTGCTCCCACTCCCAGAAACCTTACTTGTACTTTTCTCGAGTTTTTCATTTTCTAGTTTTATTTTTTTCTTCTTAAAAATACAGTAAAACGTTATAATGATGAAGAAATGGGAGGAAAAATTTGAACGATGAAAAAACCTCGAGTCATGAACTTAACTGACTGTCTGTATTTTGTTTTACTTGGATAAGATAACCGCGGCTTGTTCGTGAACCAAACCGAGAGGAGGTAAACAGAAAAGCAGAAGGGAGAAAGACTTTTTATTCATGAAATGTTATGTACGTAGTTCCGTGTTGCATGTGATCTAAATCGTCAATGTGCTCCCTGCCTGCATTACAAGAAGTAATCTCTGGGAATTATTTTTAGCACTTTAGATTATCTCAGTGCTTCGACCCACATGAATGCATCCGCTCTTTCCGATTCTCTATCATCCAGAATCCCAAACGACACGGGCAGACGGTACAAAGTAGTTTCTCACGTACTGCTCACGTAGAAAGTGCATTTCTAAATCTGGAATTATTTCATTATCCCATTCTTGTTGCCCACGAATCACAAAGTGCTTTAATGTACCACAGCTTTAAGAGGCGGGTCAATAATATAAATTAAGGAAGGAACGTAAGAAGGGAAGAAACTTGACTTTTCTTCTTGAAACACCAGGCTTTTAGTTTTTAGATGTATTAATTTTTGTAGGTACTGCCAGGTCCTATTAGGATCCTATTCAGGTTTCATCCTCTGAAGATTGTTGCTATCAAATGTTTCACACAAAAGAAACGAGCCGTGGTGGTGCACACAATATCTCTCTCCTTTCTTTTCTTTCCTCGTTCTCCCTGAATTTCAGTTTCGAGAGGGAGGAAAGGAAACGTGAGTGGAAAGAATATCACATCTCAGCATCCATCTTCTCCGATCTCGCTAGGATAAACAAGCAGAAGCAGCCACTTCTTGTTTCCACTACGTTGCAAAACAAAGTTCTAACCGTGCACTAGCAATAATCAAAACAAAGGCAAGCGGGGTATTAGTCAAGGCCAGGTATTATTATTTAAGTCTCTAGATATTACTTGGAATAAGTTGGCCAATGTTTGGTCCACACACCAAACACATACAAAATCTTTTTGTGTGCGTCAAGCGAAAAACAAAAAACCGCTGGGCTGGGTCTGTATCGACCATTTCAATACCGGTGGAATAAATGAAAACTGAGTTTGTGTTGTTCTGCTAGAACTTTGAGAAAATTCTCAGATCAAAAACTCTATATATTTACTTGTTACGAATGTGTTTTGAACGAACAATTTAGGTGAAAGCTACGGGAAACAAGGTAAGCCCGCAAGGTGGTCTCAGTCTCTCTCTCATCTCCTCTTATTGTTTTTTTTCTTTTGTCTGTCTTTGACTACTCGGCTGATCTGAATTGAACGGCTGCATTCACTCACTCATTCAGTCACTCACTGACTGCTAGCCTTCGTTTCGTTTGGTCTAAGCCATATAAAAATTCCTCTGCTCTTTATGTTTGTCTTATAATTGGCTTGATAAAACGGTGAAGGCAAGGTGAGTTTCACTTTAAAAGCTCAGTTTTGCACGGTTCGTTTTGACTTCTCTTTAATTTTGCAGCTCCTTTGAAAAGGAGAGAGGCTTTTGAAATATGATCCAAGGAGGTGCGCAACCAGTTTTCTCTGTCTGGAATCTGGGATCTGTGATGTTATACGCTGTGTTAGCACAGTCCAAAAATGTAATGTTCAAAGAGGATAACTTGACTTTGACTTCACCACTACTAGCTCACCACTGGTTTGTTCGAAAGACCAACAACGGCAAAGCAAATATTTATTGTGGGCTTTTTTAGAAGTGCTTACTGATGTGCTGACTGTGACATGATACGAGGCACGGTGTTGATGTTTGATCTCTTCTTACGTAAGCACACAGAATCATTTTTGAATAAAGACTGATTGAAGATTTAAAAGGCCATTTAATTTGTCCAATCAATTTTGACCATTTTCTAAAGTGGGATTTTGCTCTACCCTACAGAAACATGGATAAGAGAGAAAAAAATGAGTGCGAGAGTACATTACTTGTTTACGATGTGTGGAATGAAAAAGTTGTTTTCATTTTATTATGCTGGTCCTCGTATTCCTTAATTAAGTTCTTTTCCCCATTTTCCGAGTAAAAGATAAACATCTTGCATCCAACCATGAAAAAAGTTTTAATCGTCAGCTCTATAAGTTGATTGTTGGCTGGTTGGATAAAGAAAATAGGTAAATACAGCTCAACTCGTGCACATTATCTCATCGTCGACCATTGAGGTGTATTGATTTTCTCCTTTTCTTTCCTCCAAGACCAATAAAGAAGTTCACTAAATAATGGGCTTTCAATAGGTTGTGTGGAACCACTTACTCTAATTATATAGTTGAAGAGAAAGGATATATAAAATGCTCCATTCCACTCGAGTCGGTGGGGTGAACCCCGAAGAGAAAAATAAACTGTACAGTTAAATTTAAAGTTGGATATTATTATTCCCACCGATTGCATCCCAGACTCGGCAGTATTAAAATACATTGAGTGAAAGAAATAAAAGTATTCAGCTTCCACTCGCTCCAATGAGTTTCCCTTTGTATACAAAAAGCAGTTTCGGAAGAAGCTCATAAAACAGTACTTGAGCAGATTAGATTCTGATGACTACCTGCAAAAAAGTGGAAAATTGGATGAAAAAAGCGTCCGTCTCCCCCTTAAAGTGCATTGGGAAGCCTCTTAAATAATTCTCTGTCTCCGTTAGGTAACCGAAACGTGCAAATTACATGACCCTGTCATGGTACGGTTAACAACGCCCATTAAAAAGTACCTTGGGCTAGCGAATTGTTAAACAAACCACCTTTTGGACACATTCCGTTGGTTTTCTACATTTTAAATGTATTTGTCTGTGCGGTATTTTCAATAATGGATGTGTACAAGTCAACTCGTAACTGGTTTTCTATTGTTTCATTAAGTCAATGACTTTTTGCCCATTAATTTTTGATGTGTATCTTATTAACGACTATCGTAAATTCAGTTATGATGGACACACAAAGGAGAAAATAATTAAAGTCTGGTGTGAAGTTAGTGCGATAGTTTGCGCCCGTTCACACTTTAATGTATAAACATGTGTATGTACGTCCCTCCATGTTTCAGTTTGATAAGGACACAAAAGGAAAGAAAATAATAAAATAACATAACAAACAACTTTCAGAATTATTCGGCTCCATTATAAATCTGTTTGTTTAAATAAAAACTTGCTTAACAAAAACAGTCTTTTATATGGACAAACCACTTTATCGTGCTATATTATTTTATGCTGCGCTCATGTATTTTATGTTGATAAAACCTTTTCTTGCAAAATGGAACAACAATGGAGACGGTTATATAGGTTCGTTGGTTGCCTACTCTAATAATGGGCACGTTCTGTGCTTTCACTTTTATTTAGATGTAGTCGCGGAATAGAAAAGAAAGTGCGGGCACTGTCAATACTCAATCGTATCTACATCCAGATTATATCCATTGGTCTTTATACCTCGGAAAGGAACTTAGACTCTCACATCACATAATGGTCTGTCCAGTTCAGAGTTCAATAATCCCAGCTATAAATCCAAATTCAGTGGAGCAGTAGGAACCTTCCTCTCCTTTCACTCCACAAAAGAGTTTCCTTTCTCTCCACTGAAAGTATCGAATCAGCAGGCGGTGCTCTATGTACATGAACAATCAATTACCAGTGCACGCACCACCGCAGAATGGTGGTCATCATCATCATCCATCCTGATCGCCGAACAATAAAAAAATTTCTTTTCTCGCATATACGAATGAAGTTCCTCAGTTGGGGATTGAAAATTGTTGTGGAATCGAAATCTATGTGTAAATACTTTAATTTGCATATTTTAAAAGCAATAACAAAAATTATGCTCTACTACTATTACGTAGTAGAAAAAAGCTTGCCCACTCGGTCTTGCTGATCTATTTCTGGAGAAAAAAATGAATGGGCATTTTAATGAGCCTATTAATTATTCACACTGTCTGCTCACAGTGAATTTTGGTGGAGGAGCTACTACAAACGCATTTCTGTGGGCTTCAAAGTCGACCGAAAACCGTGATTAGTTTAAACGAATCAGCTTCCTTCAACCGGAGATTCATGTTTCACACGGTCTTTAATGATTCCAAGAGTTACCTTTTTTATGAGATTGCATTGAGATCAAATCGTTTCAGTGTTATTTTATCTCCGTTGCAAAATCTCTCTCTGGAAGGGAGAAACGTGGTGGTCGTTTCTCAGTACGCCTAGGACTTTCACTTTATGTGCGCAGAGGCATTCAGTCAGTGGGAAATTGAAATGACGAAAAGGACGACGCGGAGAAGCTTTAAATTTAGCTTTAAACTTGGGCTCTCTATCAACTTGAAAATTCTAAGGGTTCTCAGAATTCAATTAAGCTCTGTGTGCTGATGTGAGAAAAAGTTCTATTTCACTGCTGGACTGCATCTATCTTCATCGCACCAAATATTTTTTCTTCTGCCTATCATCCTTCGTCCTTAAACTTTCCTCGCTTTCCTTTCTTCGCAAACATAAGTCTGTAGCTAACCAGCTTGTAGCTTTCCGGGAAAGCAATGCAATTTAGAATTATACACGATATTTATGCATATCATGGACATTATAGTAAATATAAGTAATATTATTCTGTATACTTGGTTTTGGTGGTTCGAGAATGGTAGTTGGATAGAATGATTATTTGTAGATATGCAAGGAATTCACATGACAGCAGGAGGGTTCGCTTGCTGAGTTAGAGTTCCGCCGCGAAGTGTATCTAAAATCTAAGCAAGTAGTGGGAACGCACGGATTCCACTTTTCTTCCTTTTCTAGTAGTACATTCGTATTTATACGTTTTATAGATTTTTTCAGTTTGGGAATGAAACGAAGGAGCTGAGCTTGCTGCTTATGCATAGATTGTGAACGGTAGACAGGAATTCATTCAGATACAAATACGAACACATTGCATTGCATTACCTGCGCCAGCAAGTCTATTCCTGTGAATATCAGAAGGAAGCTTTTCTCCAAGCTCGACTCGTAGCGTATGCTATTATTAGGCGCTGTGCTGGATAGTCTGGAATTGCCGGAAAAGGATGGATACCAAGAACACATTTTTTATCCTTGGAAAGCAAAAATACTTTTATTTCGTCGAGAAAGAAAAACGAGCCAAAGTCCACCCCAAGAGTTCAATTTAGACAGTGGGAGGGAGGTCAGGCTTAGTTCATCGTTCGACTCGAGCAGAATAAAAGTGACGCAAAGAAGGTAAAAATTGTGCTGGTTTAGCAGAATAAACAAGTTTCTCTTTATTACCACACATTACATTATATTAGTCTTATTTCACTTTGCCACTTTCATATTTATTCATCACTTTCTTATTGCGTCTGGTTTTGGATGGGGAAACGAGAATTTGATTCTGCTCTGTTCCATAATAATATGAAAAATTTAGTTTTGCCAATCTGATGTATCGAGAAGTGCGACTGAAACATTATTTGTTACTACTTTGTATATTGTAGAGAAAGGAGAGTCGGGGCAAACAAAATGTTTGTTGTTTGTTGTACTATTTAAGTAAATACAATTTTATTCTCTTGAAACTCGACATGAGGTCTGAAAATGTGCATATGAGAAAAAACTACTGTTGTAAAGTAGCAGTTCCAGTATTATTTACATAGACAGGCAAGCAAGACACACAGAGCTTGTTTATATCTACTATTTTGTGTACCAGCTCCATCGTGAAAATCTCCTAAGACCTTTTATCCTCGTTGAAAAAATCCTGGAAAGCCCCTTTAAAATCATGCTTTGCTTTTGCCTGAGCCGGAGCAAAGGCGAGAGCAAACCATTTTAACCCTTTAGGAACATGATGTGAAACTAAAGTAAAATGCGCACGTTGTGAAAATATTATCTTGCTTCTATTTATTCTCCTTTTAGTTTCGAATCGTAAATATGCCTTCGAGGCTTTGCGCTTTGTACATGTCGAGCCAGTGTGCATCGTGATGAGATATGAGCATCATCAGTCCGATAAACTGCTCTCTGTGTCTGTATACATTTCCCTTTGCATAACGCTTGTCATGAATAGAGTTTCAGATGTACGCCTTTTCGAGCTGTGTGTCATGATATCTGATACGCAGTAATAGTCCCACTGTGAGTAATCTAAGGTTGTATATCAGTAAAAAATAATAAAAAATACATTCATGGGATTGTGTAAACAGCAAAAGGGCAGTTCACCGCGTGGAGTGAAACTGGCAAGAAATTGGCTTTCTTTTAGACAAGTCAACGAAATGGTTTCCCTTCACTTGTTTATGATGGGTGGGCCATTTTGTTTATTATGTTTACTTGAAGGAAGCTCCTGAATGTCTTTTTTTACATTTTGAAAGACTCACTTTTCCTTTCAGTAAGAGAAAAGGAGTCAATGATAAACCGAACGACTTTCTTGTTCATTTTTTTTCTATTTCTGCACACATTTTTCCCATTTATCGACACGTTTTGTCTGGCACATAATAGGAAAAGAAAAGAATTGCTTACTTACAAGTGCAACCAACCTGGAATCTGGAATATGCCTATAAAAAGGTAGACGTTGGTAATAATTCTCTGGCTGGATGTGTTGCGTTGTGTGCGAGCGTAAACAGAATGAGCTCAGCACATGTCAGCACAAAGGCGATTTTCAAACAATCATTTTGATCCCTGTATTGTTCACTTGAGCCGAACACAATAAAACAAGCCTGCTTTCACGAGGAGCGAGATAAAGGAAATTACAGTGGTATAAAAATTAAATATTTACAGTTTAGCCGAGTTACTTCACAAGGTATTAAAGGAGCATTTATAAATTATGCAGGGAACGATTCTTTGTTTAGTATGGTCACGACATACAAAATATAAAAAATTAATCCCGCAAGGGCTACAAGCACAAAATAACTTCCCTCTACAAAAACCGTTTAATCCTCTATTTCTCCTGTACAAAAAAGTCCCGGTTATGATGATATTAAAGCTTCCCATAAAAATGGTAGACAAAGTCGTTAGAAGCGTATAAAATGTAATTTGATGATAGCTGTTCTCTTTACTGGAAGCAGTTAATCAATAGACGTGCATTTTATATTTCTATTTGGTATGGTTAAAGTTAAACCGAAGGAAGGAAGACACCTTAGCGGATAGAAATTCAATATATTTTCGGTAGTTACGAACGGGTAATTTGTACTTTCCCTGACGATGTAAATATTGTTTATAACGCTGTTACTTTCCCATTTGCGTGTATAAAGAGCTATCCAGAATTGAGCACGGAGCAGAGCAGAGTTGCTCCGTCGCTCGTCAAACTGTAATGGAAAATGAGGAAAAGTTGAGCAAGGCAATTTTTGCTGTTGAGTGGATGAAAGTGGGGAAAGTCATTTAAATATATTTTTTGCTCGCCAGTCACTCACTACTGAAAAAAAATTTGAGAGAGTGAAAAAGTAAAGTAAAAACGGAGCTGGTTGTTGAAAGGGAATGTTGCATGGACGAAAGGAAGTAAAACTCCCAACAGGATTCCTTCTTAGTTTAGCACTTTTACCTTAGCAGGAGCCAGTAGGATTACCGGGAAATGCGAAGACCAGTGCGATGTGCATAAACATTTGCACAAATTGCGTTTATGTACAAAAATGCCCATATTAAAATATCTGTGCACACATACAGCTTTTGTAGCCTACTAGCCTACCTCACAAAAGTAACAAAAGCAGAGAGCGAGCTGAATGGAGGCAGGCTTTTTATGAGAATTAGATATCGGGAGATTTTAATACCCGTTTTCATCATAGGTTGAATTTTCAATAGGTGGGCTCAAGTGAAAGAGGTTTCGTTGCATGGAGAGGAGAAGAGAGGAGTTTGTTGGAGACGCAGGATGTCGAGCTACGGATAAAAAAAGGTATCGATTTCTTCTCGCTTAATTCTCCATAGTCAAGTGGATTTAAAAAAAAAGGCTTATAATATAATATTACATTATAACGTAGCTGTGGTAGTGTGGAAGCGTGCTAAACAGAGTATAGAGACGACGCTCTTTATGAAACATGGTTTTAGAAAGTGGGCTGTTTTGGAGGAGCTGAAGCAGTATAAAGATGATAATATAATGGTGAACACTTATCTCTGCTCGTTTCCCATTCTCTGCATTGTAATTAAATGATGAATTTGCTTGTTTACTTTACATTTCAATGCCAATATTTGGATTCGATATCATAGCATGGCCAAAACTACATAGTCTACAATCCACAAACTATAACTAAACTACAAGTGTAAAATGGTAGCTTGGATAGAAATGAACTTTTCGCAGCGACTTACTTGACAAACATAAGAATCCCTGTTGGCTCGAGGGCTCTGTGGATGCCTTTCCACGAGGCAACAATGCTATACTTTTGCTTGGCAGTCATGGGTATTCTTGGATCGGCGTTGGGAATTCCTGTAGCAGCAGCAGCAGCATTAGCGCCACCAGTAGTAGTAGCAGCAGTAGCAGCAGCAGCTCCTTTTCCTCCTTCTGCTCTTCCTCCACCTTCGGATTCCTCCTTACTCCCTGTACAACCCATTCTTCTTGTGACAACAGAGTTCAACAGTTTAAAACCTCCCATACAGTATTACACTGTGAACCATTCGAAGGCGCTTCTTCACTTCTCTCAGACATCAACCGCGACAAGCTGAGCCGAACTCTTTGTGTCCATTCAATATTCTCTCTATTAAATATTATATTCTATCTATTCTAGACGGTAACAGAATAATAAATGTTTCTCACGACTCTTCTTATGAGTTTATTCACACTGTTCTATTTAGGACAGGTTTATGCAGAAAGTTGACTACTTTTGTGTATGTACCTTCACTCACAAAACCACCGTAGCATCACTGTGCAACTTTTTTAACACTTTCCGCTGATCTACAGCCACACACGTCCAAAAAGTTTGCTACCAACTGAACTCACTCTTTCACTAACAAACCGCTGGAACGAGATGACTCTGAGGAATCGTGGTCATCATTATCGACTGGGACATTATAACAATCTTCATTGCAGTCACAGACACACTTTCACCAACTCACATCACCGACGAGAAGCATCTTTCTTTGGAAGGAGAAAGAAAATTGGAATTGGTGTGTGCGGCTTAGATGATGATGATGGCCTGGCATTATGTAATAATGTACCTTCTCCAACCATCTTTAGCACACCTGTCTTCCACTTGATGTGATTCTGAAAAAAGAGCGTATTACTACTATATAGACCAAGTAATTTTACTGTCCTGTTACACACAAAGTTTAATCTCCAAGTCTGGCTTTTTTACAA
Organism: Cyphoderus albinus; assembly: GCA_021029165.1. Taxonomy (NCBI): domain Eukaryota; kingdom Metazoa; phylum Arthropoda; class Collembola; order Entomobryomorpha; family Paronellidae; genus Cyphoderus; species Cyphoderus albinus. The sequence continues at coordinate 12,114 of VYYJ01002261.1, read as the reverse complement.
TGGCGTCAACTTTCTTTCTTTTGAAATGATGTGATGACTCAGCTTCAGGGTTTATCACTTCACTTGGCTTCGTGGTGACTTGTTAATCTATACCTCATCCGAGTGTGAAGGAAATTGCGCAAACCCTAAAACCAATTGGTATATAGACGGTCGTTATTCGTTATGTGGAAAATTGAATTTTAATTCTAGCACGAATTTATAAGGATTCTTTTTGTTGGAAAACTTTGTCGGATGAAGTACACAGGGAGGAAGTGAATTAAAATCAGAGCAGTTCTAACTAAATTTTCGGAGGATGGAGCTAGGTAAAAAGTTCTTAAGGCTTAATTTATTATGCGCGAGGAAGTTGCATAACTTTTCTAACCTCACCTTTACCCCGTGTTCGTTTACCTTGCCAAATTTAATATTAACTAATCACAGTATTGAGTATGTAATATTAAATATTTGGGAAAGAATGTAGACAGAGTTGGTGGATTTTATTCAGGGAACGGGATGTGGTACCTACGGTACAGTACTTTGGAATGCCACTGTGAGTGCTCCACTTGTCTAAATAATAATCACTACAAATTATAACTTAGCCAACTTCATTTTCCCTACTTTCTTACTTATTATACCTTTCCAAGAAACTTTCTCTGACGTCCTGAATTTCCTTATTTGTTCACTTCCCAGTGGCTTTTTTCTATGGAATGGTAAAACCGCACTTAAATCCTTTTAAAAAGAATTTCTTCCGACCAACCCAACATCTGACAAGACAAGCTCAAGACAAATACCGAATACAATTTAAATGTATTCCAGATGCCACTAACGACTATTACTTAATCTTCTCGGGTCTAATTTTTAAAATATTTTTACTACTTTATTTACAAGAGGAGAAGATCACAGGTGATGACGAAACACTTTCTTTGTGTTTGCACAAAAGAAAGTTAGAGAATATTTTCTAGTCTAGTAGTAGAAAGAAACTGGTGAAATCCAGTTCAACTTTGTAAACAACCTACATGAATAATTAACAAAAAGTGGTTTTACTTTTATTTGCAGAAGAACCATGTAATCTATATATAACCAGCTTATTGAACGCAGTTGCTTCTACTTTCTCTTGCTTTATATCTATTTTGTTGGAAATAAGTCAATAAAAGGATGTGCAACAAACCTCTCGTGGAAAGGCTCAAAATATTGTATTTTACTCACAAACAATTTGTCACAGAGTAACATTAGAAGAAATTCTTTCACTTTTCCTTCGTGAAGCGATGGCTGATTAATGTGACGTGATACACTACTTTCCCAAATATAGTTAACTAATTCAGCAAAAAACAGTAGCATTCACTCAGATTTCAAAAAGTTTTATGCTTTCTCTAGGCCCGAGAAAGCACCACTTTAGACATTTTTTACTTCAAAATCTGGACTGTGCATATCAATTTCATGTATAACACATAACTACAATGATATCGTGGCTCACTGACTCCGGAAAAAAATCACGCACAGAACAACGATGCTTTTTTTGTCTCATCAAATAATGTTGGTCTTTTGTTCGCTCCACAAAAATGTTTTTAAGAATCTACGGCAGACAGATTTTATATCGAGATTGTCTCGCTATGTTGAGTCGTAATTTTTTCAGTCAGGTGGAGGAATATATATTTCAGACGATTATACAGAAACGCTTGAAAACTTTAATAGAAAATTTTCCCGACGACGAGAAAAAGAAAAATCGACTATGACAAAGTACATGGTCCATCAGCATAATCGTAGAGTGAGATATTTGCATAACTCGTGATGGAGCGGTGATATTTCTTCTAGTTCCATGCACATAACGCCAAGCATGGCACACTTGCACGCAAGACGATTTTTGCCTGCCTGCAGCCTCTTTAGCGTCGTGTCTTTTGACAAACGTGATAAACGGATGTGAGTGGAACGACGCTCGGAAAATATATTTTCTTTGTGGCTAGATGACACAGGCCGAGTAACCACACAAGAAAAGAGTTGAAGAGGGAGAAGTGAGACAAGAAGGAGTAAAACAGTACAAAGAATCTGTATTCCAGCAGTCTTTTTTCTTCCTGTCAAAAAGTACGCGTTTAAGTAAAAGAACCTTGAAGATTCAGACACAATGGAAACGTGAATGCAACTTAACTAAACAAAGCACTTTAGCCAAAGAATCGAGTCGCCACTTTCGTTGTATCATGAATCAGAAATGAATGAAGTAGAAGAGTTTAAGTAAGTAGTGTATCAGTGGTGTTGTTGCTGATGATGTGATGATGATGATGCGATTCCATAAAATTGGGAACTGTTCTCTCCCCTGTGTGTTTTCTTCTTCTCTTCTAGATATTTTTTTATATTCTCAAAGATTGATTCGTTTCCATGTTCTGAAGAAGCTTTTTAACTCACTTTTTTGTTCTTTTCTTTGCTTCTGACGGCAAGCAGGGAATGGACTTGCTACTGACAATCCTCTGATTACGTTCGTTCGTACGCTCTGATTCACTTCACTTTTGTGTTTGTGTGTCTACAACTTGCATCGATGTAGATGATCATGATCAAGTGATGATGATGATGATGAACGGAGGTGACGCTAACGCGTTTTACAGGAACCGGAGAACTCAGAGTTTCTACGTAATACAATTTGTATTTACTTTCACTCCTTTTCTTCACTCTTTGCTCTTTCTCCGTATTTATTCTTATCAAATGTTTAAATAGGGTGATGTTATCATCGAGTTTTACTCACATTTTCTCCAGAATTGTACAATGGCATCCAGGCTTTCGCACCTTGTCTAACCACAAATCCACCGAGAGATGTGATGTGGTCGAATCAGCAAAAATGTAGTAATAGCTTTTAAAGGTGGAGCACGCCTGCCTTGTATTGACGCGGAAAGGAAAATTGTATGGTAAGTTTATTATTTTAGAACCCTTTTTCACGCTGGATGAAAAATCTAGATCATCTTTTCACTGGCATTGTGCTGCGGCAACTGTTACTTGCTTTGCTACCGCTGCGTCCGTTAATCATTCATCTGCGCACGTCTATCTACATTTTTCGTCTGATGTGAGTCGAGATGCGCCTTTATTCATTCCAATCCTCAAAAAAGACGTGTGTGGCCAAAAAACGTCTATGGCTAAATTGCTGGATTTCTACAGGGGATTTCTGAAGGTGATTTTTTTGTGGAGAGGTTGAAAATGACGTAATGATGATGCTTGTCTTCTTTATCCGGGAAAAGTAAACTTTTGTAGTAAGTGTGTATGAATGTACGTTTAAAGTGAATATAAGTGAAGCCTTGCGTTATTAAACAGGAACATCCATTTGCAATAAAAAGAATGGAAACACGGAGGTTTACACAGTGAACCTTTCAGTCAGCAAATTCTTTGGATATGAAAGAGGAGGAGAAAAAAGTATGTTGAGTTCCGTATAAGGTGTTCGTTCACTCATACACACATGGATTACTGGGAGCTTTGGCACATAACTTTTCACAAGATTCTCGGGCCGTATTATATTTCTTCTTTTCTTGCTGGCTGCTTACAAAATGGTGTCAACTCGGCTCTGAAAGGACATCCATCATTGGAAAAATGTGAGGAAGATGGGCTTCGTGTGAGATGGTAAATTGGTAAGTCGGCCAAGGCAAGGGCAGGAGTGAAAATGAAGTAAAAAATTTATAATCGCGAATCTTCAAACAAACTAGACTTGAGTCACTCTCTCGGTGTGCCCAGCAGATGCAATGCAGAATTCATGAAGTGACGATGGACATTACAGTTGCATGGGCTATCTCTGCCCAGAATTGATTTTTCTCTCGTGGCTGTGGCTTCTTGGTTGAGAGTCGTCCTGCTCCTGACTCGAGTACATCACATCACTAATAGCCTCTCAGCAGTGGCATTACCTAAGAGTAAAAAAGTTCCATTTTTATTAGTTTCGAATAGCCGCTTAGAACGCTATTAAAAGAGCGTTTAATTTTCTCCATAAAAGTCTCCTGCAGGTGGGTAGCTAATATTAGACATTGTAGACGGAGACGCAGAGTGTGCAAATTGCCACTGGAACTGGGACCGACTCTGAACTGAAGCGATGAGTGTGAAAGGAATGTTTTTGAAGTAAAAGAGACTCGATTGCGGAGCTTATATTTAGCTACAAATAGCGATTTCATAAATGGATTTTTTGAAGCAATCTCTTTTCCTAGTTTAGTTTACCGCATTTCGATACGTGCTTCTCCTGATTACTATACATACATTTTTAATCAAAAGAAAAGAAATCAAACCACTTCGTACATGCCAGGATTTCTATACTCCAGATAGCTTCGTAAAGTTCATTTTATTTATTTAACGACACTAGCGGAAGCCTTATTACAAAACATTTGCATTCACGATCACGATATCATGCATTACTAACAAACAGCTTGCTCTCTCATCTCGCTCACAAATTCAACTGGCAACCGCTTGATTCTTTCCTTGAAGATCTTTGTCTGCTTATCCTTTTCCGTTCTAGCTTGACCTTTTCCCCTTCACTGGAATTTGAATCCCGACACAGATAAAAGTTATGGTTGGGATAAAATGATGACCTACCTACCTAGAATATTGAGGAGTGAGATGAGAATGAAAATAGAAAATTGCTTTAGTTATGTTTTTCCCGTCGGTAATTTGACATGGAAAATTTAAGTCGAAAAGGATTTATGTCAAACTCCTTCACGGCTCCTGCTTCCTTTCACGGTGCAGTAAAATGAGCATGGTTTTGCAGATAAAATAAAAAGTATTGTTACTCTTCAGAGTCGGAAAATATTACAGGAAAAAATGGTCATAGGAATGGAATGGAGCACATGGGCATCCTTCTCTTACTTTAGTTAGTCACACTTGAAATGAGCTAGAACACTTAATATTCCTCACGTCATTGCCACGCACGCAAGGTTTCACTCACTGACAGCAAAATTATGTAATACATTTTTTGTCCGTAGAAAGTTTCCAGGCTTTTGCTTCTGCTTGCCCTTTATCCCCCTTCTTTCACTTTTATGGTGTGAATACCGAGTGAGTGGAACTGGGACAGAGTACAAGAAATATCTCAGGATTACGTCTGTGTCAGTTTCCTGCATAAAGTTCACTTCGGCTTTTATGCGCTTTCTTTTATTTATCAGGTCAGCTTCAGAAATAGACTACTAAAAGCTTGCATTTAGGAATTTGATGTAATACTTTTTTATAGGAAAAAATGGAAGTAATGACGGCGTTTATTCTTGGTTCAAAACACACGTTCCTTTGGAATATTACCTTGGATAGGAACTAGGAAGTGTAAAAACGCATGCTCTTGTTGGAAGTTGGAACTGTCGCACACTCAAGAAGTCTACTGCACAAATTGTCACAAGTAGCTGAACCGTTTGACCTCTTCGGTTTTAATTAAGGTTCTTTTGGTAGTTAATCTGCATGGCGGAGACAGGTTGTGAAATATTGAGAAGCGTGTTCATTATGCATAGAATCGGCCACCAGGTACCATGCAAATGATCTATCAAATGTTCACTTGAGAACGCTAAGGTCACTGTAAACACTGGGATAAAGAAACTAGATGAATTAGTAACAGGGAAAATTACAACTTTTGATAACTAATGTTTACACTAAATTTCAGGCGACGATGATGTTCACAATCACAAATTGAACTGTCCTGGCCTACCTATTTGCTTATTAGGAAAATCAAGAATGAATTTGGTAATTGCAAAAACAAAGTGCTTATCAATTTTTTGCTGTAAGTATGAGTTTGCAATAAAAATTGCTCTACTTTATTTGGTACATTTATTTAATGTAAAACGAAGAAGAAAAAAACTAGTTGAGAGAAACATGAGGAAGACTGCTGTCAATAGGTTGTTAGAAATTTGACTGACTGACATTGAAAATGAAAGAGAATTGCTTCATTTCTCACTCACCTCTTCGTTCGAATAACTTTGAACGTTTTTGAACAGAGCTTTTTGCTTCTAATTTCCTCACTGCGAATGATATCTTGCAGCAGCATCAACAGCAGTGGCAGTCTAGTACAGTAGAAGCGTGGCAGTGGCAGTAACAACGGCGCGCTGTTACTTGTCATAACGTAACATTCTGGTTTTCATCTCGAAGAAGAGACGCATAAAATAAAAATACCTAAGGAGAGAAGTAATGCAATAATAGTGTTATAGCAGTTAAATCCATCCATAAAAGTAGTGAATGCAGATGCGAATAAGTGAGTTTCCACTACTGATCGCTGCTCGTAAAAAAAGTTGGAAAATGAAATATGAATCATGTGTTGTCTTCACCATTTTCATATTTTATTATCTGTTTTATCGTTCACATCTCGCAGTAGTTTGAATAGTTGGGCCTGCCTGTCAGCTTTATGACGTGACGTGTCTTGCATTTTTCGAACAAAATTTATGTCGCTGTCAGTGTCTTATAGCAAACCGGGATGACAGTCTTCATCATTGATGTAAACTAGACTAGGCAGCATTAGTAGAAAGTGTTAAATGATAGGAGTAATAATCGCAAAAATCCTACCGTTTCCTCGCCATAAAAGATAAAACATTTGCTGAAATTATTTCAGCTTTTTCGTAGCTAAATGAATTTTTGGGCCATTTTCAGCATTCACGATATAACTTAGGTCGATAAACATTTCATGGTGCTTCTAACAACCGGATTACTCAACCAAAATCTTTTTTTTATCAACTTGCTACCAATTTATTTCGGTTCGCTTCATTTTAATGGATTCGTATCCAGCATGGCGGATTGCAGCTGGAGGAAATCTGAGGACAAACAGTTCGGTCTTGCCGTATTATTAAGCAATGAATTGCGAGAAAATAGACTTACAAGCAAGGATTGGGAATTTTCCTCGACCAATAATTTCTTGGTGCGTCATTTCAGCACCTTGTTCATCTCCTGCCACCTTTGCAATTACAAGAAGAAATATTTAAGAAGCTACCAGAATTTTATTGCAGACGTTTCTTGCACATTATCATTGAGTAGTTAAATACTTCGTTAACACATCACGCACTTATCTCAATTCGCTCGCCAGCTTTGCAAAGTGTTCCCAATTTCTAACACCTTTTGAAATAATAAAACAGCAGGTAGCCCAGTAGAAGATAAAGCTAATGCATTACAATGACCATTTTCATTACCACATTAAGCAATTACTCAATATGCATTAGCATGAGCAATTTCCTTGAGTTTAAAAGTCGAGTTGTTTTATTGTATTATTATTATTTAAAGCGTGGAATTTTCTTACGACGGACAGAGGTGTGGTGCATTATTTCCATTCAACTCACAGTCGCATCGCAAATCGCAAGTGGATGACGTGGATTTTCTGGTTTACTCTTCATTTTAGTCTATAGAAACTCATTTGCTTAAGAGAGGACGGACAGGCAGAGCGAAATTGTGTTTTTGGCAGACAAAATGCTAAGTCTAAAGCTAAAGCTGGTGGAGAATCTGAAGCGAGGCACGTAGCTCCCTGTGATAAGTAATACTTTATTCCACCAAATCCAATGACGAAATTAATATAAAAAAATGTGGTTTAACCACAAGCAGATGCAGATGAAAGCGGCTTGCCTTGCGAAACCGGAACACATGAATTAATTTGCTTTATTTTTATAATAATAATATTAAATACTAGACAGACACATTGCCTTGCCTAGTTTACGCCGAAAACATTTGAGCAGCAAAAAAAAGTCTTTTATTGTGATCGAGTTTTACATATTTACATTACAACTCACTCCTGGGGGTTGAAATTGAAAAGAATAAAGAATTCAGGGACAAACGCTTCACTTAACAAAAAATTATCATTCAAAATGACCAACTTTCAGTGAATAGAGTAAAATCATTTAAAAAGTTAATTTCACTTTATTTAAATGCATTAAAAAAATTTATTCCCGTTGGTGGAATTACTGCAGATTAGCTAGAATGCAAATTGCAATCTTTATCGCTGTTTACGGAGTGGAGTACCTTCCTTCAAAACGTCATATTTTGGTTAAAATGAAAACAAATCTGGCACCAATTAAAATTATGCAAAAATGTCAAAATCACTTTATTTGATAGCCGAACCAGCACCGCCTTCCATCTTTTTATGTTTAAAGAACTTGTTAGATAAATCGAGCCAGAGAATTCATTATCAATTTTTTACACAAACAAAATGTGACCTGAAGCGTTTAAAGTGCAAACAAACATTTTCGGTGGTTCATCTGCTAGTTGGATGATATAATGGAAATTCAAGCGATAAACAGAAAACACAAACATAAAACGCACTGGTTTTACTTCATTTACTAATGATTTTAGTAAAAGTGGTGCTTTATTAAAACGCTTCGTCAGCCTGCCTCGGGAATGGCATTTGCAAATAGATTGTGCAATCAATCAATCTTCATTAAATCAAAACATGATTCATGTGTGGAGAGCAGGCTGGTTTGGCCAGCCCATTGCTTCTGCTTCTGAATTTTGTAAAGAAAATGATTTACTGGCCACATGTTACGATTACATTAGCAATAATTAAGATATTCTCAAGTGCAGCATTCAAAAAGGTCTAATGAAATGGCTTTTTGATGAACTTGCATTCCCTTGTCGCAACAACCTCCCATTCCATCCAGAGGTAGAAATCTACCTCTTTATGGTTGACCTAAATTGAGAGAGTAATTTTCAAGAATATTCCATGATGTTCGCAGCTAAAAATAACCACGCCTGCGACCACATCAAAGGCCATCACTTATTTACTCATCATTGTGATAAGGAAATTAAAAATTTCAAAGTTGGCATCTGACAAATGAATGAGTGTAGATTTCTCACAGATGTAATTTGCTCATTAAAATCGAGTTGATTAAAATAAATACATCATCAAGAAATGAAGAAAACCGACACCGCTAAGAGCATCGGACGAATGATAAATATGATGAATTAGATAATGTAAATTCTGGAGAAATCAAATAAATTCTTACCAAATGTACAAATGTCAATATTGTTTGTTTGTTAAGTACTGAGATTTTTCTGTGAGTCCATAAATGGACATTGCTTCATTAATGAAATAAACATGATTAATTACGCGTGGCAGGAAAAAGATGATTGAGTATTTGACCACTTACATCAAATGACGCGTATCTCTGTATTCTGAATTTTAATTAATTTATAACCATTGATGAAATCGATTTTATGTCTATTTATGTTAATTGATTTTTCTTTAATTTAATAGTATGGTATGAAATAAGATGACCTAATTCTTGATATTTTTTCCATAATTTGGAGTTACAAGTTGTCTAAAAAGGTAAAAGTTATTTACATCAGAAATGGGAGGTGGAGGTTTTCATACTTAAAAACAAGATCATCAACTGGATGGGGAATGACGTATCGTTATGAAATAATTATCAATCATGCGTCTGACAGATTCCATCATTTCCATCATTGCATTTCTGAAATGATGCTAGACTCTGAGTCGGATGTCAGAGGGCATTGAAAATTTGGTTTGATAAATGATCGGAATGCTTTTTATCGATAAGAAGGTACTAATCGTCAGTAGTCAGTACAAAAGAGCAAACAGTCAGTCATGAATATCAAGCAAAAAAAATGGGAAAAAAGTAAAAGCATTGTATGTAGATAAGGTGAAACGAGGTTGATGTAAGACATTCAGACATGTGTGCATAAAACAAGTGGGACAATTTATACTTTCTCTTCCATTTCCTAGAGTTATAAATCATCAAAGATTTAGTTGCCCATTTTATGTAGCCTGTTCGTCTTGCTTCCAGAAAGGAGTTTTTTCTCTGCTAGAAACGAGAATTGTGTATTGTATGCATGAAGAAGACCGAGAGCCACCGTGTGTTTAGGTAGTCTTTCCCTTGTTTATTCTTTCTGGGAAACAAGACCAACTCCCGGATGTAAACACACAAATCACTTCTCCAGAACACGATCATAAAAATGCTATTTCTCTCTCTACAGAGAAAGAAAAGACTAAATTCTGGTGTGCGATTGTAGTATTTCAGAAGGAAGGAAAATGTGTTTGAGAATAGGGACAAAAGTAGAGTAAAATACATTCACACAGAGCAATATTCATATGCATCATTATTATTATTACATACGTACAGCGGTTTATGTCATAGCTAGCAAGGCTTCGAGTAATAAAAGAGGGAAGCTACATCAATTACAGGTCGTAAATAAATCTGTATAAAGTTGTATTTTTGGTATGAAACATCTTTCTCGTTTTCATTTCACTGTTTATTTATTGTGTGTGTATAAAAGGAGAAAAAGTACATTTGGGTATTACTTCACTCCGTCAAATTTGTGGTACGAGTTTCTGGCGCTGCTGCCGTGCCACTGATTATGACAGGTGAAGCCTTACTTTTCAATCAGACTGAGCAAAGCAAAGGAGCCAGAGAAAAGAGCAAAGAATCCTTCTGGAATCAAGCAATGCAATATACATATTTTTGATTGGCAATAAAAGTAAGCTACAGTAGAATCTCCCTATGAGGTTTCTCAACTCAATATGCCACTCTTTTTCTTTCGAAACAGAAACAGGCACACAAAGTGGCAAACAAAGTCGAGGAAAAAACTTTTCCTTTTCTTCCATTTCATATCATGTAACTAATTTTCCAACTCGTAGACATATAACTTTCCGTCTTTTGAAGTGCATCCAAGTGAATCCTGTCACTGTGCATTTTACTCGTGCTTGGCGAGTGAGAAATTTCTCGTATCTTAGATATATGCGGTTAATCAGTAAAGTTGTGGGAGTATGGCTAAGTTACACAGGAAAGGAGGAGCACATCTGTCAGAAGGAAAACTCAATAACCTGCAAGGTTAATACGAAAAGACTGGCGAAAGACGTCAGTCAGGAAATGTAGTCTGTGTTATGAAGATAATCTGTTTACATCTCTAATTCCATGCCTTATGGCGTCTGTATACATTGCGAACAGAGGATTACATCTTATGTTACACACTGTGGTCAGTTATCACACGTTTTCATCAGAGATCAGTTTATTCGCGTTCGCACACGTTTGGTTGTAAAGTGTAAACAGGGATTTACACAGTATGCACAAACAAATAAATGTGACTGAATTGGTGGTGCAACTGCATCATATCTCAGTGGAAATTCCACTTCATCTTTCTTTAAAAATTAACGACAAACTGGCCTATCCATTTATTTTGAAAATCTTTCCAAATTTAGCTGGTTGATAAAAGGGAGGTTTGGAGATAATGCAATGTGCAACTAACGCTTTCGTGCAAAATTTAGTGGGAATCATTAAAAATGAATTGTGGAGTCATTCGCCTCCGCATTTCACAAGGGACACATAGAACGTGGTGCGGGAGGGAACAAAGTGAGTCACCATTACCCAACATTACATTACCATTGCCACAAGAATTGCAAATGATAATGACGATAAATAGCAGGGAAAGTAGGAGAGACGAGATATAAAAGCGTACGATAAGTATTTTTGGTTGGAAGAAAAGAAGAACAAAGAAGAAAAGGGTGCCTTCATTTCACAGCATAATCATGAAAGTTTCACGTTACATAAAAACAAAAAAGTGTTTAGGTATTGTAGAGGTTGTATCAGCCACTACTGTGAAGCCTGTCGCCGGTTGCGGTGGTAGTTGCTATCATTAACATCTAGAATGAGGCATACGGTAAAGAAAATTATGGTTATGGAAATGAAGTCAAAGGATTCACAAGGAAAGCGTTTACCATTACACAAGCCATTTATTTGCCCACGAAATATTTTGCTGACTTCATATTTATAGAATAACTAGCTGAGGGTACCCGATCTCGGGTTCTTGAATACACACTATTTTAGTAAAATCATAAAACAAAGTTCAAAGCATTGTTGATGTCCATGATAAACATGATTCTGGTAGTTGAAATAACGTCTTATGCCAATTTTTAGCTCTGTATCATGTTGGGTTTTCTTAATAAAAGAAACATATAAACCCATACGGTTTAAAAAAATAAAAACCCAAGAACAAATTTGGATAACTGCTTTTCAGTGAGTGCAATTTGGCTGTTATTTGCACTGAAGGTGTGCATTAACACGTTGCATATTGTTGCCAAATTTCAAGTTGACTGTCCTCTATAGACAGATGTTATTACGGAAAACACAAAAAAATGGTTGTGAAATGACATTCCGATAGGGTCGCAAGACTGCATTTGTGAACTTCAGAACGGCTCGATAGAATTTCTTGAAACTTTGTTTG
>VYYJ01002260.1:0-22782 GCA_021029165.1 Cyphoderus albinus | reverse complement strand
GCACTTGCCCGGTTTGCAAGGAACTCGAGTTCGAATCTTGAGTGGGGGATTACATTTTTACAAGCAAAGCGTCACACACAGAAACAATAATAATTTAACTATAGTAACGTAGTATTGTAATATAGCTGCATAAAGTACACTCGGAAAATATTTTCCGCAATTTTACTTTCTCTTTTAAAATGGCAAGTGTAGGTTGCTACAGAGTGAAGGATTTTATTTTGCACTTCTACGTTAGTCTTAGTGGCAATGGCAGAGACATCGCATTATGTACATTTTGAAACTTAGCCCTTCGGCTTAAAAAAGAAAAAAAAGTCTTTATGAGTTTCACATTGAGAGCAAGAGCAAAGCTGTTCAGAATATTATTGCTTTCACTACCCGGCTTATTTTGTTTCTTCTTTTTTTTCTGGAAACACTTTCTTTAGTCTGGTCTTGTATGAAGCGTAACCAAGCATTGCATTCGATTCGAGTAAATACATGAATGAGTGCTCGTGTTCATGCTCGTTCTATTTAAATAAGATAAATCTATTTTTCGGTTCTTTATAAGATTATTATTATTATTATCATTGTAAGTGAGCAAGCAGCAGTTTTCTCAGATTCAGTTACAGATTTAGCCTAGTTGCTGATCATGATCATGTTCAATGCCGCCGAAGAAGAGATTCGAAAATTTGTATGGGAACGACTGCGATGCGATTTTGACTGTATACAAGGACAGATTTAGATATTATGAAGATATTCTAAGCTGTTTGGCTTTTTCCCTTAGATTCGTTATATTTTTAACCGAATGTCTTAAGTGTCCTTTGGATAAACTGATATTAAACGGAATCTACACGGAAATTCAGTATCAAGCTGTAACAGACTGAGCAAATTGTATCGTATCGTATCACTTCACATCACTTTCTTCTGCTGCTGTCTCGTCTTCTTATATTTAATATTATTGCATTGCATTACATTGCAATACTTTACGTTACAACTTACAACCGTCTTTCTATCGCTTGCTTTCTTCATTTCTATCGAATCCCATTACTTTCCCTTCTTAAACACTCTTCTCGTTCCTCTGCTTTACTTCGTTTGCTTACTTACTTTCACTTGCTTTCTCTTCTCACATTACATTTTACAACCTTGTATATATATATACATACAGACATATTACGTATCTACTTATGTACAGTACAGCTTTTTCCCGTTTTATTTTCTTTTTTACATTTTTATCACTTTTTCCTTCTTTTCCTTTCACTTTCACTCGGGAAAAAATAGAAAATAATATTTAAAAGAGCAACAACCGAGAAAAGTGTTGTGCTGTGGGGTTTGTGCTGTGCTGTAGACTGTACCATTTTTGATATGATGGTGTAAGTGGTGAAACTGCTTTCTCCATAATAGTAATAATAATAGTGATACGTACATATGTATGAATGTAGAGAAGCAGGAAGGATATTATGGACATTGCCGTAATCCAATTGAAAACATTTTTATATCTCTCATATTTCTTTACAACTTAACATAAACTTTACATACGTAGTATGTACATTTGGAGCTTTCTCCACTTTTGGATTACCAAAACCAGATCCAGACGGATATTTTTTGTAATGTTGTTACAATGCAATGCAACACTACAACAAACGCAGCGCCAGCAAAAAATCCTATTATTTCTGTGATACTGAAGTAAAAATTTGCATTTCCTTCTTTTTTTTAAGTTTCTCCGGGTCGTGTGCCGATTTTATGGACACGAGTGAATAAAGTTGAATAAATGTGAAGTGAAAGGAGAAAAGTATACAAGAGTTGAGAGAGAATGGAGTACGTATGTATTTACATATTTGGAACAAATTGCTATTTTCTTTTCTAGACTTTCGGAATTGAGATGGGGATGCGTTTGTATTGTAATGTAATATAATGTAGTAGTTTCACTTTAACTGACACTTTTTATTGCAGTAAAATTTCATGGTTCGTAAGATTAAAATTGCGAAGGCTACGTTACGACGACTAGGGCTAGTCTTAACTTATTGCGCTGTTCATTCATACTGCAATAAGTTAAATCGTGAAGTTGACGTGAAGGGAGATTCGGAGTTAAAAACAATTTTCTTCCGCATTCGCATCCAGTCGGCAGTCAAGCTAAAGTAAAACTGTTTCATTTTCATTTTTAGACAAGGAATAACGGGGAAAAAGAAACAATTTTATTTCCGCAATTGTACGATGTAATTCATCCGGACATTGCATTATAACTTTTATTGCGTCTCCATACACAATTACGATTTTCAGTGACTCGGTCCCAGGACTACTATGACAAAGGGCGAGTTTTATTTTCAGACATTCAAAGGGCACCGGGAACATTTGAAATGAACCATAGTCATTTGCCTACAACCATAAAAGTACACGAAGAATATTCGTCGTAGTCGCCGAAAAGTCATGGCTCACATTTGTACTACTGCTTTTAGATTATTGTTAGTTCAAAAAATTTAGATAAAGCTCTTTCAGCTTACAATTTAAATGTTTTGAATTGGACACAATTTTTTCGAGTTGCTCAATTAAATGCATGTCAATTAATTTGGTTTAGTTACAATTTTCCAAAGTTTTAGTGATGCATACCTATTTTAATTGCTAAAGAGTTCATAGGGTGTCGCATGGAACCTCAACGGATTATACTCAAGACGTACCCACAACCGATCAATCTAGAGTATGTCTGGGTTTGGCTTTTTTTATTTTGTTTTTTCATCATGATAAATTATTTTTAGACTGTCTGCTCAATTGTCTAAATGTCAATTAATGACGCTTAATGATAAGTGCCAAGGCGGGGATATGTCAAACAGAGATAGACACAGGATGGGAATGAATTTTCATCGTGCAAAAGTTCATAAGGTTTGACATGGCACCGCTAATGGATTATGCCTAAGATGTACCTAGAAGATTGTTTTGGGCCTATTAAGACACCACAGACAAACAATACTTACCAATACAATTCTCCTAAAAGAACTAAAATTTTATATGTGGTAGAGGAGAAACACAAATAAAAAATATTTTATCTAAAAAAAAATCCTGCCAAAAAATGAATGTCGTATGAATATTTGAAGTTTGGTTTATATTCGGGTTTTTGAATAGGTTTGAGGACAAATAGCAAATATCATGTTGTAAATGGTCACAAATCACAAATCAGATTCGTTGATTTTTCTGGAGGTATTGAATATGAATTAGTTACGTTTAGCAGATTTATTGGTACCAAAATAAAAGTTCTAAATATTATTTGTTGGCGAAGTAGAACCATTTTTAGTCACTACCATGTAGTTACTTGTGTTTTCTAGCAAATTTCCAACAGTCCGACTCATCATTTTCCAACATTTATGTCATTGTATGAGCTTCTTTCAAAAAGACCCTTTTTTACAAAAAAAAAAGGTAAGTGTCACTATTTCCCCGTTTTTTTTCTTCCTCCTCTTCACTTTCCTATTTTAAAAAATAAATAATTTTTCACTCATTGTAATTGTATGGACACTTCCAAAACCAAGAGAAAGTAGTTTCAGTTAAAGAAACACGGAGAGAGTACGGTGAAAGTAGAGTGAAAGTACTTTCTCTTTTTTTATAATAATATATTATGCAAAGGAGAGGGAAAATATTTTTTTCTTATAAAAAATAAGAGAAAGTAGTGAAAGCACTGCTTTCTCACTGGAGAGATCATATCGCTTTATTTCCGTTGTTGGACTTGTTCTCTGTTACAGAAGAAGAAATGACTGGAATACGAAATCATTTTTGCAGTATGCAAAAGCAGAGGTCATTTTTTACAATTTCCTTTCATTCTGATTCTTCTTCATGCAATGGAGAATTTGCTTGGCGTAGATGGAGAAATGTGCAGGGAAGGTTTTAGATGGCTTCTTGTCATTGTTCAATTTTATATCTCTGCAAATAATGTGAAAGTAAAATAGCCCACTAGAGTGAAAGTGCGCTATGTTACGTATGAGATAATAACATGATTGCATAACATGAAATAAAAAATCTATTTTTTTTTGAGATTTTCTTTTTACGGTTGGATGACTCCTTTTTGCTTTAGAAATGTAAAAGTGGTCATGACTCATGACTGTAATTATGACTGTATTAGTAGATCACACGCTACATTTATTTTTTATTTGTAAAACCCACGACTCACAAAGGAATCTTGATTTGTGGCTCCCCCTTTCTAATGTCGGTTACTCCCGTTCCTTGTAGTAATTTCTCCAAAGAGCAATTAGAGCAACGTCACCGGTTTTGCAGACTAAACTATTCTAATTTTAATTGGTATATTTGCGATAGTGTCTGTGTCCATGAACATGGGCATGAACCGACCGAACTGATTTCATTTCCGATAATAATTCTGCCATTAGCGATAAAAACGTAGCTTTGGTGATTTCGTCGCTACTATTTATTTCCAGATTGGTGCTTGTCTGGCTTTGCTTACCTAGCTGGAAAAAATGTGCATACCTCTATATTATTTTTTACACAGTGGAGCAGCACCTTGATGAAGGACGTGGCTTGATTCGTTTTGTGCCCTCTATAAAAAATTTAGCTTTGTGACATTTTGATTTGATTGTTTTATTTTAGTCTTTTCTCGTGCACCTGACTTTGTATTGATTATCAAAGTGGTTTGTTTGTCCATTAGTAGAATAATGTAGTATCACATCATCATGTCACACTATATAACAATTCATATTTAACTTATTTGTGTTTGATTTGATAACAATTAAATTTGCATTCATAGACTTGACGCCGATGAGTCCATGATTGAAATGTCAATGTAATTCTTAGGTACTGAGTAGATAAAAAACTCAGTTGAAAGCACAGGCTTTGTCGTAGTTTTGGCTCATTCCCGTTTTTGGACTGCCACTTGCTACAATTTCGTTTTTTCTCCGTTTATTTTCTGTCCACGCCAGCATAAAAATGAGACATCAATAAACTGCCAAATTTGGCCCAGTTCGTTTATCTTTTAATTAATCGATGAGAAAAGAAAAAAGCTTCTTGCTATGATGGCAGGCCATTGCTCGCTATATTCTAAATACTCGGCTCAGCGCTGCCAATTAGACGTCAATGCTGGAATGCCATGTCGATCGAGAAATTTCAGAAATTGCAAAAATTAACGGAGGCGGTGTTAGATAAGTAAAGAGGAAAATGCCTAAGCTGAATTAAACTAAACTGAAAGAGCTCCAGTCATCATCATCATCATCATCATGACCAACCAGCAGGAAAAGACACGCGCGAGCGTTGCAGAAAATTATAGTGTGTAAACTTACATCGTCTGACTAAACGGCTCCAATTAAATGTACGTGATAAAGACTACAATTTACATCAATTTACATGAATGAGTGAGTGCTCACATGAACTGGAACTGAACAACATAAGCCACAGGAAGGTGGAAGTTCATCATCATTACATGGACATCGAGCAGAAATTATCTCATCCGAAAAAAAAATTCTCTCTGTCAGAAGCCGAAGAGTCTCACTACTTTATAGTAGTATGCCACTACTGCCACAGTGTAAAAAATTCCACTTTGCGTGACTACCGTTATGTTGTGACACACAAGAGCAGCAGCAAAGTCGATAAAATTATGACACACGTGATATGATATAACATCATTTTCCCTTTTATCTACAAAATGTTATGACTCATACGCAAATAATTTGTGTAACATATTAGTTATTAGTGAGCTACATCATCCCCTCCCCGGAGATAAAAATGTTTGTTAAAGAGTAAGTGAGCCAAAGCCAAGGCAGAGTCTCTGGTTACGCACGCGATTTCGAGTTGGAGTAGGGAAAAAAGGAAAACCCAAATTTTACGCACTACGCCATTACTTATCATCATTACGCAGAGAGATATCTCAAATGATGCTGAAAATTAAAATGGCTACACTTGTTCATTTATTACCATTTTATACTGGTATAGTAGCACAGTTTTAGTAGGAGTAGTAAAAACAAAAAAATCCATTCCACACAGAAAATACACACAACATTGATCATCATCACCATAATTGTAACATACGAGCTTTTCCTTGGTCGCTCGAGCCACAGAAAAATTATTGAACTTGTTTTTCCTTCCTTTTTTATTTTCTTTCTTTTGGACAGGAGCCAGCAACAGAAAAAAAAAATACAAAAAGTGGAATGGCTAGAGCTCAAGCAAAACCATTGCATTTATTGCTAAGCATAGCTTAGTATGCAATCATAGAGACTCTAACGCATCACACACACACATTTCATGCGCCACAATTACAATAAAAAATGCACAAACACATAAATAATATATTACATGCAAAACCTCCTTTTCCGCGCCGTAAATATTTTTTTTGCTAATGTGGAACAAGTAAAAGTAAAACGCGTAGCGACTTCGACTTCGGTGAACATTTTTTTGGTTGATCGTTTGCTTCTTAGATCAATCGTAGCAAGTAACAAAGTGGTATAAAAGTAGAAAATGTGAAATGGCGATACCATCGTGATGTGGGGTGATAGTATTGCAAAAAGCTTCAGTTCAGTGCTTTTATTAAAATAGTTATGCCTACGGACCAAGCGACGACTTTTCTATTTAGCTTTACTCGACTCTAGCTCGATATTTTGCGGCGTGTATGACACGTGATGAAAAACGATCCGCAAGATAATCGGAAAATAGCAGTTAAGAAAAGCATAATTTGCATGAAATATGTCGCATGAATAATAAATTAACTTTGCCCAGAGTAAGGCTCCATCCTATCTACGTATCCTATGTAAAGCCTCTTTTTCTTCCCGTCTTCGATTTCCATTTTCTATTTGAGAAATTTAGCCAGAGCAGAGCATAGCATTCACACAATCCCTAAGGCAGGCAAGGCACATGTAGATACGTAAGCTACTAGAGACAGTTACGTAGTATCAAAGCAAGTCTTTGCTTTGCAAGTCCTCGTTGCTTTTACTTGTAAGAAAATTTCGTATTTCATTTTATTATTATTAGAATATTTTTTCTAGCAAAACTTTAACTTCCACTTATAAAATAAAAGTCTTCTTATACAATTTTTCATTTGTTGAAGCCGTTAGCTGAAAATTCTTGGTGAAAGTCGATTCCCTCTTTGCGGGCGTTTGCTTCTTTGTGTTATTTTTCCTCTTGCATGGAATAATGGAGGAAACAGAGAAAGCAAAAAATGTGAGACAGGGAAAATGATCCAAATGAATGAGTGTGGTTGAATTTGAGTGGAGTTCGAGTGAAAGTCTGAGTGAGTGGGGTATTTGGTATGTACAGTGTAATAGGATATCCAGGAAGTTATGACTTTTTAAAAAATAGAGCATCGAGCTGAGCAAAGTGATATTTAGCAGTTTACACAGATTCTTGTTGGTTTGGTGGGGGACGTTACGTTTCGTTACAGTTTACTTAATGTACCTTGCTAACTTTGCAGAATTTCACTTATGTAGTATCGCAATCGCACTCGCAGGGCATGAACGTTATATAGTACTGCAATGACGTGATCATCAGCGGGACCGGGTACTCAATTTATGTATTTATGAATCCACAGTTTACACAGCAAAAAATTCGATGCTCCATTTTTACAAAAAAGAGAGATTCGCAGGGAACAGAGTGAAATAAAACAAGTAGAGTGAAAGTGAGTCCTAATGATTTGAGACATTTTTGCAAAATCGATAACCATATCTCATTTTAATGGAGAGTGGAGAAAAATACGTACATAGATACACTACTTTAAAATATATATTAGAATAATATATCAAATAGACATTTTGTTCTTCATAACTATTTTAAAGTATTTGTCCATAATGTGCTTTGGAAAAAATTGGGTGAAAGTTTTTGCTTTCACTGTTTTATTCTATGTCTAGAGGGAAAGTGGTACAGTGAAAGTTACACTGTTCTAATTTGTTTTCGTAAATGTCATATATTTTTGAATGATTTTATTTTGTTATTTTAATTTTACATGACTTTCACTTGACTTTCACTCTTGTTGTCTAATTTTCATTTGGTATATGTAATATGTATTACTTGAGATATATTTTATGTGCCTGCCTGCAATACAAAACAAACAAAAACAAAAATAATCAAAAGTAAACTGAAACGAATGGATACAAAATGGAAATGAAATTGTTTTTCTTTCACTTGCATCATGTTTTCAACTTCAACCCTAAGGCGGAATACAATACACTCACAAGAAATGATGGTGAAGGTGAAAGTCAAAATCAGTTGAAATTTGTATAAATACAAATAATTAACCATTGCAAAATACAACATCGTTTAAGTTGCAAAAACATAGTTTTTTCTGGTTGTGCTTTGTTTGTTTATTTATTTTCAGACTCAACTTCACCCAACTTCTGCTCGTCCTTCATCGTTACCTTCCTTAAAATAGAACGCAGTACGTTGGAATTAAATATCTCAATTCAAGCTGAATTATGCAAATTAGGTCGTATTTTATTTGCTTCTAATTTAATTTATGTTAGTGCTTGATATTAGATGTCCCAACTCCCAACAAAATTTGCTCTTCACTTCTACGATCAATTTTTATCTCCTGCTTCATGACACCATCAAATGGTACATTTTCCCAGCAAGTGGCGAAAAACTAATGCTTGATATTAGATGTCCCAACTCCCAACAAAATTTGCTCTTCACTTCTACGATCAATTTTTATCTCCTGCTTCATGACACCATCAAATGGTACATTTTCCCAGCAAATGGCGAAAAACTAAAAACAGGAAGGTTTTTACAAATTCCTTTATTACATATAATATGCGTACTGCTACTAGTAAGCTATGCTTATTGTTAGAAGAAAAGGTCAAAGCAAAGCTTCATCGCAAAGGAATCCGCTTGCTTTCATTTTATCCATTCACTAAATCCAAGCCTCTTTTAATGACATTCAACGTCTTTTTCCTCCTCATACATCCACTTTTCCAGCTCAGCTGCAACTTTCCCCCTTTTCTTGTGTCAAAATCAAATTACCCTTGGAGCATTTTCAGTTGTTTTGTTGGATTCTCATCTTTGTAAGTACATGTATAGCCATGCATGCTTATGTCGTCTGTGAAAGGGGAATATTTGCATTACAGATGTATTTTATGTAATGTAATGTAACGTAACATAGTAACATGGTCATGTGTTATTATAGCTATGCTACTCTGCCTGCAGTGATCTTAGTATGAATCATGTTATGTGCCGCATAAACTTTATTTTCGTTGCAAACATTTGTGGGAGTTGAAATAAATGGGAACTTTGAACTATTCGCCGAGAGGAGGAATTCTGTGAAACAGCACGCATTTTTGTTCTACTCTTCTACATCTTGAGTTACTTACAACAATGAAATTATTATTATTATTACAATAAAGCGGGGAAAAGTAGTGGAAAGAAGCCGTCATGAAAATGAATGATGGAAAGTGATGGAAGTGAAAGTGTGTGTAGGCTGAAAATTCCGGGCCTGCCTTTTCCAATAAAATAATGTTTATTATCCGGCTTAATCTCACTCGTACCCATCAAATGAAATGTGATACCTACACATATTGCATGAACACACGCCGCTTCTTCTGTGATCATGAGCAGAGTTCAGAATCATATTTACTTTAGTTAACCTTTTTTTGCATTTTCACTGTTATTTAAGCGGTGAAAGCGAAAACTTTCCTGGTATTAAAAAGCCTGCAGATGATGGCAAAAGAGAAACCAAAATGTTATTTTTTTATCTGCGTTCTGCAACTATTTTACAATTCTCTTTCAATTGGTCAGAAAATGATCAAACAAGGGAAAATGGAAAATTCCAAAATTTCAGACTCAGTTACAGATGCGGATAGATTTGATGTGGTGATGATGTGTAGGTTGGAAGTTTCATGCTTTTTTAGTTTTGCAGGAGTGAAAGAAAACATTCCTTAGGGTAGGGTATGTACACTTTCGCTGCTGATTTCACCCTGGTTTCTCTCTTGTATCTGTTTTGTTTCAACTGGACCTGATGGGTATGAAGTGGCCGCCTTTTTGGGTGAAACCCTATGTGTCTGTCAAAACAAGACAAAAAGGGTATAATGATTTGCACTGCTGCATTCTCGAATTAAATATTTGTACAACGATTCCTTGATTCTTCTTACTGCAAATTACTACCTATTCCTAATAATCCGATGAATACAACCGAAGCCTTGTTTGGAAACCTTGGTGAATTTAAACCTCCGAATGGTTCGGTAATTTTACTTTTAGACGTCAGGCCTACACAAAATGAAAATTTTTGTGTTTAAAAAAAAACTTGAAAAATCCGAACCAATGCCTTTGATGTCCAATTTCACTTGCATGAAAGCAGAAAATGGCGATGCTTTACTTTACCCTCCCAAACAATCCCAAAAATGATAATTAACGTTCACATGTTGGTCCATGCGCATAACATGCGTCGGCGTTTCTTAGTTATCGTACTGAATACTGAGTTTACCAAGGGCTATGCAAATTTACTGGTATGGCAGTCTAATTGTAACCAATTCAAAAAAATGGGTCTCTTCCGTGTATGCTGATTGATGATGGAGATAACGATGGATGATTATTATAATTAATCAATAGGATAATTACGAAAATACTAGTAAAACTTGGTTGGTTTGCTAGATACACGCAAATTAATCTGCTTTTAAGGAACACATTAGCATTAAGTAGGTAAGGCAAACCATGTGGAGAAAATTGCAAAAAAAATGGTTCAATAGGAAATTAAGAAACGGGAAAACTCAAATGAAAATGAGAATGGATGCAATTAAGAAAAAGGAGAAATTTGGACACCGGAAAAATATGTTCCGTGGGTAAATATTAGTAAGAAGGATTCAAACCCACAAACATATCTGAAGAGGAAATAATTTTTGTGGGTTCAGCGTAATCATTAGGAGCGTCGTCATCATCATCCAATATTCATTGTTGCACACTCGAGGGATTTTTAATTTGCTTTCTCCGTTTCTTGAGCATTTTCTTATGTAATTTCTAGAGTGGGACGACACTAACTCGCTTTTTTATTTTTATTGGCGATGAGGTTGATAATGATAATTAATATTTTATTTGTAGGAGACAACGCAGCAAAGGATTTTTATGGTTAGTTAGTCACAAGCAGGGCTGATGAAAGTCCTTGATAAAGTAGTTGGAAATGCTTTCTCCGTCTTTATCCAATTCCGCCTCGCTTTACGTGCCCACATACATCAGACAGGCGATCACGTGACTGCTAGATGCTACTTTACTACTTTCACTCAGCTCGGAGAATTTTTAACGGGTGGGTGTTTTAGGTACCGCCGGTGAGGAAAGTGAAAAAAATTTTCACGGTTTCTTTTAGAACTGGTTAAAGTGAGTTTACGGACTTAAAAAACTTGAAGTTCGTGTATGCATGTATAATTGTAAAGTGAGTCATACGCTCGATCCAATTCTTCAGAAAGAACGGAAAAACTTTTTCGATCAATTTTCATTGTTATTTTGTAAAATGTTATATTCAAACATGGATAGTTTTGCAGCGAGCAAATTATGTTGTCGTAGCCGTAATCGAAAATGATAATTGTTAAAGAAGAAAATTTCAATTTCACTCGTCAGACTTAAAACTCATTTTAGAGTCAGACATTGGGATAGACATAGACAGTTTTTTAACTCGGTATTTTCATCAGATGGAAAATTACACAGAATGAAAATATGAATTTCATCAAGATGAAAACTTTTTGCAACATAAATATTACACGATGTTCAGTTCAAATACCCAAACCTTGGATGGAATTAGTTCACAAATGTAGTTTGGAGTAGTCCAGCGTCCTTATCTTGGCTATCAATATCTTGTCAGATCCTTAAATTTTTTTAGGTCTAAGCGGGAGGAAATGGCGATGTAATACAATCACATTATGATCATGGTCCATGGCACACCAACCAAAAAAAATTAGTCTTCTTAAAGTAGATAAATACGAGCTTATAAAACGTTTGTTACAGTTGCAATTGAAGCTACAAAAAATTAATCCAGAAACTCGTATCATTTCGTTTCGTTTTTTTTGTTTCAACCTATAAAAAAACAGGCGAAGCCAAGCCCAGAAAAAGTGAAAGAGAAAGTGCTACTTTTGCAACTTTCCCCGAAGTAAAATCGAATTCTCTTTCTTTTTTGTGTGCGTAGGAGTTTGTTGGAATAAAAACTGCATGGAGTCACGATAGGACAGGCATTGTCAATCGAAGCGTTAGTGTACATTGCTAAACTTCAAATAACTTCAGTCACAGCTGCCCGTTTTTCTCTTTTGTTATTTGTAATACAATGCGATACAATGAAATACAATAGAAATGGAACGAACGAACGTGACGTTTGGTTGAGTTACGTTACACTCGAATGTACCTAAAAATCTCTAATAATGTGCCGTTTCAGCAGACTCGCAACTGTCTGATTCTTGCAATCGTCAAATTACCGAATTACCTAAATCCCCTTTTTGTGACATTTAAGTTCTCGACTCGAGACTTACAAAACAAGTGAAACTCGAGCTGTGCAACGAACTGTTTTCCAGGTATTTAGGGATTTTCTGGTGAAAGTGGGTGAAAGCAGGAGAAAAGCCCACGCACAGATTAGTTAGTTGAGACGGGAAAGTCCCATGAAAGTTTTCCGCATAATTTTTACAAATTGTAAAGTTGTAAATGCACAGTTCGTGCGATTGAACACACAGTTCAAAATTTTATCACTCGTGTAGTACTATCTTCATTTGGTTACTCAACGCAATATCAACATTACTTTACATAATTTTGAAGCATTTGTGACATTTTTGTCGATCAATGAACATTGACTTCGACGACATCAGTTTCATAAATAGAAATACTTAATGAATTTTTTACTTTCACCATGCAAGAATTGCAGGTCCAAAAACATAAACAACCTCGTTTAGTTTGCGACGACATGACATCATAAAAATTTTAAAATTATGGTGGCTTGCTAACCGCAAATGTCCAGTTTTATGAGTTAATAACCCAATAGTCTCTAACGATATTGCTAAAAGGTTGTAAAACAGAGACACGCCAAAAAGCATTAAAAACTCGACGTTTCATTTCAGTTGCAGCGACAACATAGGAGACAGACACATTAGCAAAACAAGCCTAGTTTAATTGGGCGCTGCACAAAAATAGTCAATAAAGCGAGCAGAATTTTTAATATTTCCTTCCATTACTACTGGAACTTTCTCTATTTCGTGCTAAATAGATCCAATCTTGTCCAGCGCGTCTGTCAAAATAGACAAAATTAGACAAGACAGGACAAGGTTAAATTTTGTTGGATTGCAATAATAGTACGACGTAATAGAGTGATATGATATGAAATGATTGACTGAAGCTTTTCGGCTAAACAAAGTGGAGAAAGTTGAAAAAAAGAGAAAAGTGGCTGCTTTCACTTTACTCAACTACAGCTCATTTGGCAATTCATTCCATGTCTTTTGTAGTATGTAGTGGCATATCATAATATCATATTCGCTTCAATTGGTATTCCGAAGGGTATTGTTGCGCTGTAAAATTATCCAAGACGTCGTCTACCAATCTATATAATACTGGCATGTGCGCATGGCCTTTCAATTTTATTTGAAGGTTACGGTCGTGGTAGTTTCTTTTAAGTTTCAGTTTGTGCATTGAAAGTTGGAGCAAAAGTCACAGAATAAAACATATGGGACATGGACAGCAAGGGGGAAATTGTAAAGTAATAGGAGAAGACAAATAAGACGATGAAAGCGAAAGAAAAAGAAAGCCCCAGTCTTTTATTATTTCGTTAGGTTATAAGAAACGAAAGTCAAGCTGACAGAGTGAAAGTCACCATCATCATGTGGCTGTGGCCGCATTACATAAAATATGTACATTTTCAACTTTTGCTTCACTTGACCCAACTTGTGAAAGTTAGAAATGTGTGGCTTCTTTTTCAATTTTTTTTCTTCTCAGGAGAAAACTCTTCTTTACCTTCTTCCATTTCAATTTGACTTTCTCCTTAACTTTCTTATTTATAAAGAGACTGCCTCGATAATGCAAATATGAGGAATAAAATTTGAAGGGTGTCCATTGGGAGGTTGTCAAATTTAGTAAAGTCGCGTAACCTGAATAAAAGAGAGTGGCCTTCAAAGAGGAAATAAATGACTTGCTTAAATATGTAGACGCATACGTTAAATTGAAAAGAACAAAAAATGACGCCCATCAAAGAAATAGAAGCGTCATTAAAAATGCAATACAAGGAAAAGTACCAAAGTTCTTTTGCATTGAATTTGCATTGAATTTTATGGTCTAATATCTAATTTAAGATTACACGAACATTGGATAACCTGATTAACAAAACAAGGGGCCTGTGAAATTAAGAAGAATTATAATGGAAATAGTTTTTGATGTCTCGCTTGCTGAAAAGCTATTGAATTCAATTGCAATTTCTTTACTAAACCCGACCTCGAAGCCAATTGAAATGTATTTTATTTTTAATCTCGATTCATACTAAATTGTAGCATTTTCGTTGCTCTTTTCAATTTTGTTTGCATGTTGCTGATATAACCATTCACCCCGGCATTTCTTTGATTTTGGAATCCCAGCAGGAGAAAGGTCATTTCACCCGCAATTGTTTCATTGTACTACTAAAAATAAATCGTTACGAAACAATTGTTTATTTATGCACCAGCATGCAGATACAGGTTTTAATCAATACTGGAGTAACCGTGCAACAACGAGAGAAAAATAGGATATGAAATGACATTATGTAACATTAAAATGTGTGACATGACATGACATGTCAGAGTGCTCCATCCCGTTCTGTCACATTCATCTGCTTCGCAGTTTCCTGACATTTTGCCCTTTCTTGCTGCAACATGAACCGAACTTTGTGCACAAATACCAAATTTGAAGTAGGTATTTTTAGGTTTCACTTTGCAAAATGCGAATTCAATTCAAAAGCTGAACTTTCGCTTTTGAGTCTTTTGACGTATGTAAGTGGAGTGCAACTGTTACATTGTCATGTAGTGTCAGTTGAACTTTATTGAACGAACAGAACAGGATTTAAAATGGAATTTTGTCATTTGTATGGTATTTTGAATAATATTAAAAAATTTGCAACAAAAAAATAAGAGAAAGTTCGTCAGGTCCACTGCTATAAAATGCTATGAAACGTTTTATTCTATGGCTTCCATTCTATGCTACAAAGGTTTTAATAAGCAGGATCAGAAATAAACCACATGACCCTTTATAATGTCATTTGCAGGCACATGGCACTAAAATATGATTGGTGAAAGCGAATGAAAAAGGTGAAATGAAAGTTAAAATGAAACAGGCCCAAGTTTCAGCATGTGTGAGTAACAATGTACCCTAACATAATTATGATAATAATTATGAGAGAAAGTAGGAGAAAGTGGAAGAAAGCCGCTTTTTATTTCCCTGCACTTCCATTGAATTGCATTAGTGCCACTTGACACACATTTCATTTTAATCTACTGCGCTGCTGCTATGAGGCTGGGCTTGGACGAGCAATGTGTATTTATGTATGTAATGGGGATTGAAATTTTTGAACACGGAGAAAGACTTTCTAAAGGAATGGGCTTTTCTAATCCTGCCTTGCTTGCCTGGATACGAATGGATTCTAATGCTACTAAAAAGTAGGGAAAGTCGTTTTCCATTTCTTACAAAACATAGAAGATTTGCTTTCCTCAATTTTCAAAGTGAAAGTGGAATAATGTAGTATTATTTTTAGCCGTCTTTTCTTTTTCTTTCCATTATTCCATTCGACTGGAATTGTAACGTAATGTAATGTGATGTGATGTGGGATCGGATAATTGAGAAAAAGAGAAAGTCTTGAGTAAGAAGAAACGTCTCTGTACCAGTACACGAGACAATTTCTGTTACTGTACAGTAAAGTGTAATACGGTAACGAATCCTCTTTTTTAGTTGTAATGTGCTGCAATAAAATGGTGGTGTTAGGCTCAAGATCTGAGGTGGCTCCAGGATCATGTTCAGCTCGAGATGAGCTTTTACTTTTACTTTATACTGTGATGTGACATGTAACACGTAACACATAACACCTCCACCTCACATACTTAAGTACATAACAACCAACCACCGCCACCAAGAAAGGCAGTGCACTAGCAACAAACCTCTAATTTTAGCACATTTTTCCCCCTTTCACTGCTCCAGTTCTAATTTCTGGAGAAAAAAATCTAAAATAAAAAATCCATGGAGAAAGCAGAACAAGGATGTAGCATCTACTTTCTCCACGGAAATCGCATAGGGGATCAAGAAAATAAGGAGAAAGCACAAACTTGCTCTTTTCTGCGCAAATTGACCCTCGTTATTATTTTTATTATTATTGTGCTTTCACTGGCGCACTTTCCTTGCAACATCAACATCTATGAATGCTTTCATTTCCTTCTTCTAGGAGAAAGGACAAGAAAAGAAAGTTGCACATTGAGTAAATACTCGGGAACATATACGGGTTTGGACTGGAGAAAGCTCATTTCAAGTGGCCCATTTTATAATAGATTGTATTGTGCTCAGCTGTACTAGTCTAAGCACTTGACTTAACTTTCTCCTACGTTTATAACACATTATACACATATACGTTGTAGCAGTTATTACCATTATCGTTAGTGCATCAAATCGTTCGTTAGCTAGGAGAAAGTGGAAGCGAAGGAAAAGAAAACTGTTTCATTTCGCTTTTCTCTGCTTTCACCATGCAGGAGAATGGAGAGAGTGGAACTTTCTCTGGATGATTTTCTAGGTGGCACTTCACCTCAACTTGAAATTCTACTTCATACATGATGAGATGAGACGGGAAGAGACGAGTGAGTCCAGGCAGGCAAGAGTCGAGTGGCAAGACCTGGCCTGGCCTGCAAATTACTTGATACTTGACGATGATCATGATGATGATGATGGTCACTTTCTGCTTTTGGTGCATGCAGTAGCGTAAAATTTTTAGTAATGGGTTTTTTAGCAATTTGAGGAAAACATGGCGAAAAATAAGGGACGAATTGAAGACTTTGTTTTTTATTTTTATTTCGAGTTTGAACTGCGTCTTTTCCAGTTTCATCGAAAATTGGTGTGTGAGAAAGGAAAGGAAAGACCAATGAAAATCATCAACGTCGAATGACTTTTTTGGGTGAAGTGTCTGATTTTCAAGGGTTTTTCTACCTGAGTAGAAATTGAGAAAATGAAGAAACGGGTGCGTTGTGTAATCGACATCGACATGATCATGTCTATCGACAAGAACTCTTCAATGTCTAATGTGATATTTGAATTCAAGTTGTTGTAGAAGAGTGTAATATTGACGCTGTCCTAATGTGCTTTCTCCACTTTCTCCGCTCTTGTCTTTTGCAAGAGTGAAAAGTGAAAAGTCAACAGGAGAAATTTGTGTTTTTATTTTGTTTAGAGAAGATGTAAAAGTTATAAATAAAAATCTATCTATTTTCACTATCTTTCTCTCGCTTTCTCCCTGTAGTTCAATATCATATTATGTAATGCGTCTCTGTCCATGGAAGATGGAATACACGAAGTAACACCGAGTGAACTTAATGGTCACGACCCATGGCTCACATAAATACATAACATCGACTTCGACTCTGTTGCCGCTGCCATGCTATGATCATGGCCCACATGGAGAAAGTAAAGTAAAACTGGAAAAGGAAAGACATTACTTTTTTCAAAATGGCAAAGTGCATATTTGAGAGGTGGCATTTTTCACAGAACGAAAGGAAAAGAGGTACACGCGGGAAAAGGAAAGTAACTTCCTTTTTTCTCCGAGAGAAACGCATAAATACAAACAAAAAACAAATTATGGAGCAGAATGGTGCACTACCGCAGCATCGCACACACAGCTCCAATATAAGAAAGAAAAACGGTAATGCTCACTCGAGTCGCACTCCTTGAAAAACAGAAATGTGAATGTGAAAAATGTGGAGAAAGCGGCGAGAAAGAGAAAAGTACATAAAATATAAAAAAGTGGATGTGGATGTGGAGTGGACTGAGTGAAAGTGAGAGAAAGCAAGGAAAGGTTTCCTCGTACTCATCCATCTACTACCACCAAAGAACAGGCGAAGATCCATTTCCAGTCAGTACCACCAAAAAAAAACAAATGCAACGTCCTGTGGCGGTTGTAACAGTAACGTCTGCCAGTGGTACTGTGCTACCCTACATTAGAAATGGAATTTCCTCAACTCAACTCGAAACAAGAGCGAAACTCACTCGGAGTTCTATGTATTGCCAAAATACTTGTGTGCCTATTTCGCGCCGTATTTTTATTTTTTCAAGAGTTTAAGAATACAAATGAGAATAAATTTTTTTGAAAGTGGCTTATTAAACTATCACTATTGTAAGTATACATACAAGAAGTTGCGTAATATCGACAGAATTTTTGCTACTATTTCGGTGGTGTGGTGTGAAGAGGGAATTTCTACTGAAAAAGTAAGTGAAAGTGGGAGAAAGCTGGAGAATGCAACACTTTTTTGAGATACGTAGCAAAGGTAAAAGTTAGAGTTTGGCTAGGTATGTAATAATAGAATGGGAATGGAATGGAAGTAGGTGAGTGAGAAGAGAAAGTTGCGAGGAGAGAAAGAGAACAACAAAACGAAAAACGGGAATGATAATGACACTACTTTCTTTCTATTACGTGCTCTTGCTCCATCGCTGCTTTTTCTCTGCCTGACTGGCCCAATGCTAATGCTGTTATGTTGTGTTGTGTGATGTTGGCCTTCTTTTATTTCCAGACTTTCTCCACTTTCACTTTGTGAGTCGAGTGTGGAGGACGGGAAAATGGGAAAGTGTTACTTATGAACGTACTTTACTCCAAACTTATGGATGTGATGTGATGTGATGTTGTTATGAAAAGTTGAAAATATGAAAAGCACAACAGAAATGCTTTCACTTCAAATCAACTCTGCTTTCTCCCACTTGCACCACATTTTTCGAAGCTCGTTCTCACAAAATGAGTGAGCCGAACAGATATGATTTTCGTGCCTTTGATTTTTTTATTATTATGTATTACTACAGCTATTGCATTGTTTTGCAGAAAACTGTTGTTAATTGGAGCTAACTGTTAATAAGTATTTTGATTTTCTTTTAGTAGTACAACGTTTAGATGTAGTTTAACTGCAATAGTCAGGGGATTTTTAGTGTGCCCCCTCCACGTCACTGCAGTGTTTAATCACGGTTATTTGATCACATTTAAGAAAGATACATGAAATGTCGCTTTATTAGTATGTGGGTGTTTGACAACGGTACGCAAAAATTATTTTAATGAAATAAAACCGTACATCAAAATAGGTTTTATTTACTTAATTTTATAGTTTCAATTTCTTTAGCGAAAAATACAATGCATTGTATAGCTGATTCTGACGACTACTGATTGTGAGTGTTCGATTCTTGCCTTGCTTTCTTTTACCATACCACTTTGCTTCCTCTTCGCTTTATTTTTATTTTTCCCGCCTTTCTTTATTGTTTTGTAATTTACGATTATTGCATAACATTACATTACATTACATACAAGAAAAACTTCTAATAACTACTAGTAGTAGGAGTTAATAGCAGCATAACAATTCTAACGAAATTTAAACTTTGTCCCATTTTACAATTTCCGTTTCCTTTTCTTAACTGTGTAATAGTTACAGTAACAGAAACAGTAACGATTATGATTATTACTTTTTAGGGCTCCGTTCGCTCTTGTTTTGCATTTTCTCACGATGCGATGTAGAAAAATATGCATTTTCTTTATTGTGGTAGTGCAACGTCACAAAATGCAAAAATGGTACTGAGACGTATTTTTATACATTCAGATATGTTGAATGTCCGTTCGTATGGTATTTAAGTTAAAACTGTGGGCTTGCAAGCGCTTGGTTATAGCTACGTAGACTTATAATAAAGCAAAAATAATCATCTCCTGACTAAAGCTCGCCGACCGAGGAGGTATAGATTTCGGTTTTTGGAACAAAATTCTTCTCTTTTGGCACGATCCCCAAAAATCCAGATTCAACTTCCTCTGCTTTTGCTTGCTTTCCTTTTCTCTTCTGTACAGGAAGTGTTTCCAAAGTTGTTGGAAATAGCGAGGCAGAAGACGTAAATGTTGAATAAAAGTAATTATTACAACATTGCAAGATAAGATAACATAATGGAACATTAACATAACATAACAGTGCTTCCAGTTTGTGTAACGTAAACGTAATGCCACTGAAAATTTGAGAGAACGGTGAAAGTCATAGAAAGCAGTGAAAGCACTGCTGTACAGACAGACTACAGAAATTCTCCTAAAATTAGGATAGAATAGGACCGTCTGCGCCCTTTAACGACCTTTTTCCTCTTTTCTGTTCTATTTATAGCCGAGTTCTATTGGAACTTCGCTGAGTTGGAAGTAACAGAGAGGACTGAGAGCACGAACCAAAAACGTGCCAGTACCACGCCACACAACAATTAAAATAATTTTCAGAATGAAAAATGGACGCTTCAAATGAATTTTGTTTCATTACCATACAGACAACAAAC
Organism: Cyphoderus albinus; assembly: GCA_021029165.1. NCBI lineage: Eukaryota > Metazoa > Arthropoda > Collembola > Entomobryomorpha > Paronellidae > Cyphoderus > Cyphoderus albinus. The sequence continues at coordinate 2,400 of VYYJ01002260.1, read as the reverse complement.
AACAAAAAAGTTTAAGGCTTTACTTTCACTTTTGCTTTGCCTCCTCCACTCGAACTACCACCAGCAGCACCAGAAAAGTCTAAACTTAGCTGTTAGTATTTGCTTTGTTTCTCTGAATGCAAATGCGATGAATTACATTCATTTCATCGGTGGATGGAATTGTTACCGATGAAATGAAATGAATAGAAAACAAGGGTCAACAAAATTATGCTTTCTCCAGCTTTCACCGAAAAACCTCACTTGAGTTTGGTTTAGTTCGTATTGAATCAGCACAATGTAACAGCCGGATTATTTACGTACCTATTTCGGTTTGTAATGTAATGTTGTGCAACAAAGAGGAAAAGTGAAAATCAGCAGCGTTTTGTTTGTAATTGTAGCAACATTACTCTGGTTTTGTTTGTTAGCTTGCTTGCCTGGATATTTGTTGTTACAGAAAGTAAACGTAACTAACTTTTCAGTCTAAAGTTAAAACTTTCCGGTGAAAGGAAAACGGTGAATGAAGGGAATTAGAAATTTGAATTGAGCACGAATTTCAGTGACGTGAGGAAGATGAAGCCTTACAAGCGCATTATATAAATAGGATTGGAATGAGAGAAGAGAAAGCATTAAAAAGCACGCGAGTCCTCGCTGCTTTGAGTGAGTTCAACTGGAAGTGGAGAAAGTCAATGAAAGAACAAGTAGACTATGATTATCGTCATCTCATCATCGTCATCATTCTCTGATGTTAGTGAATGAGTGAGTGAGCGTCCGCTCCGTAATTTGGACTGGGCGCTCATCTCGTTTTTAGTTGGCATTTCCAGAAATTCCCGACTTTCATTTCCATTTCTCGCAAACTAAACTCCAACTTTCTCCTTGGAATGGCCAGAGTAGATTACGTTGGGGGACCATGTAATATGCAAAGTAGGGAGGGAAAATGTTGCTCCATGATCATTCCCGCGCTCATTTGAGACCGTTACTCTCATTATTAAGTGAGGCAATAAAAGCCAGTCAAAACTTTCACTCGACTTTTACTTCCACTTTTACTTCTCAAGAGCAAGATGAGTAGAGTCAAATTTAACATACGCATTCTACAGATATTATGAAATGAAATGAAAGCGTGGGACAGTTTCGCCGAATGCGGCACCGGGGATCAATCCCTCAGTAACATTCTCATTTTTCTCGGTATAAGCAGTCCGGCCAAAAACCATCCGCTTTCAGTACTTTCACTGTGCTGATGATTGAACAACGGCCAAAAATGTACCCGGTGACTTTTTACTTACATGCGGTACTTACTTATTATGAATGTACATATTGCTCTTATGGACTTTATATAGATCATAATATTATATCATATCATATCTCTCCCACTTTCACTTACTTTCACTCATCTTTACATTTTCAAAAGGATTTTCATTCTTCTTCTGCTGCTTCTTATTTCTTATTTCCTTCTCGTTCTCACTCTTTCTTAGATCATTCCTTTCATTTCCTCTCTTTCATTGTGACATCTACTACAAAGCCACTTTCCACTTTACTTTCTCCATAGCCTGACCAATTTCATTTATTCTTATGATTATATTCGTCCTTCATTCAAGGATGTCAGTGGTCAGGCTGAAAATGAAATTTTCTCTTTTTTCTTACTTTTCTCCACTTTCTCCTTTCCAGAGAGGAATTTTCTCCTTTCTCTCTCACACACACATTCCAAAAAATGGGTTTGTGTCAGTTTCTATTTTTCTCACAACAAAACGAGGTGATTGTACTTGACTAAAATTACATTACACAACCACCCACAATCCATGAGGATGTGGGTAACTAGGAGAAAGCAGGGGAAAGCAAAAGTGGCATTCCACATCAACATCAACATCACCTCAAGAATTTTTTAGAACCTGGTAGTGCGTGAGTAGAGTGTAGTGGCTGTTCCACTTGATTCCTTCTATGTATGGATGTTTCTGACTTTTCTCTCGGTGGAAGTGAAAGAAAGAAAGTGCAAATCAATACTTTCTCTCTATGAAGCTCCCCTAGCACACATTTTCCGTCCGACGGAGAAGAGGCTCTACAGAATGTCAAGTCAAGGAAGACCGTTTCGTTTTCATTTCGTCATAGCATCATCCCATCCATCCAATACAAGACTTTCACTGGTGAAAGTTAAAAAATTCAACTTTCCTTTTGTCTAACTCTGAACCTTGCTTCAGTCAAGTCAGCTCAGCTCAGTTCAACTTGACTTGACTTTTGCCAAAAAGTTTCTTTCCTTTTTCCTTTCCCCTTCTTGGAATTGAGGAAAGAGAGACAACTTTAGTTGCATGCACATAGTACCTATGAACATCCTGCTTTCTCCAACTTTCACTCACTCTGACTCCGTCGCCCTGCATCGTGTCGTCGTATCGTATCGTTATTATGGCATTATGCAATGCAATGTCGGCGAGC